>JAOEGS010022723.1:0-23972 GCA_025447755.1 Corythornis vintsioides
GATTTTAATATTTAAGAGATTATAATGAGATTTATAAGAGTTGTAGGGTGGGGGGGGGGGGGGGGGGGGGGGAGGGGGAGGGAAGAAAAAAAAAAGGAAAAACGGAAAGCTCTTTCTGTAGAGTCTGAACTTTGACAGCAAATAGTTCTTAGGAAGACAAGCAGAACTAAATGGCCATAGACAAGCTCCTCAGCTTCTTCTTCCCCCATTTAAGCATGACCTAACCATGGATGCAAAGATGCAACATAATTTCTGCTAAGTATTTTCCCTGTCAGTCTCTATATGCTCTAATCACAGGAAACACTGCTCAGAAATGATAAAAGGAGATAACTAAAATTTCCCAGTCTAAAGGGTCTTTCAGAGAGTCAGGGCAATCTTTGTGTCCAAGCCCTTTCACAGACCTGGCACCTGAAAGCCTAAAGGAAAAACTAAAGGCAATTCATCTTTCCTACTTGAATGTATACTCCACACTCAGCATAAAGATCATGTCTGAGGCTGTTCACAAGGTCAACAGTCAATCCTCCAGTTGACAATTCAAGTTAGATTTTCCTTATCCCCTTCTCTTCTGGAAGAGCAGTGACCACAGAGGGAAAGCACCCTACCAGAGTAGCTGCAGTTTATCCTTCTCTTCAGGCAGAAGAAACCTTGAAAGGCTTGGGAGACAAATGCTATGGATACCATCTGCTGTCTAGACTTGGCTTCTGGAGTGTACAGTATAATTACAGTTTTCCCAAAGGTCCTCGTTATTATCCAGGAACACAGCAAGCAAAACAAAAGGAGATATTAAAGTAATATATTTGGCAATATATATATATATATATTTGGCATGACAGAGAGCCAAATAGAGCGACACTAAGTTGTCAGTGTTCAGAGCTAATCAAGCCACAGCTTCTTGCAGAAGATACAACTGATCAGCTCCAGTTTTACAACTGGAATTGAAGGCACTAATCACACATCTGCCAGGTCAGGAAGAAACTGAATTACCATACTGGAAGAAAGCAGGAGACAAGCATTTCATCAGCCCCTCTCCCAGACAATAGTCACTGGAATGCAGGTCCTACATCTAAACAGAGATTATTCTAAGCACTCTGTGCACCAGATGTTCACTGAAGATGTCAACAGTTTCTCAAATGCTAAGCATCTTTAGGGAGATTAGGCATATAAATATCACTTGGAACAACAATGTACTTTAACCAAAGACTTTATACACTTGTCTTTCTGTCTTTCTATGACACAAGAGCAGTAACCTGCTGCAGAGAGAGGCCCTTCAGAATGTCATTTCAGTTTGAGAGCAAACTACTGATGTTCTTTGGATTTTGTTCTCAGCTCTTCTTCTGTTGCTTTCAGCTGCTCTGTTTTTATTTGTGATGTTCAGCTGGGCACACTCAACACTTTTTTTTTCATGTCAAAAGAACCGAACAGAAGCTGCAATTTACAAACTTTGTACAAACTTACAAAACATACAAAAGCCTGAAAAGCCTCTCAGCAAACTTTTCTGCAGAAGGTTCTTCAGTTGACTTTGAGCTGTGTGAAGAAAAGAACACTCTCTTCATTCAGGATATTACGTATGTTATATTCATTTCCTACAAACCAAAACAGAGAAATGTGGTTTTTTTAGAAGTCACTAGCAATTTTTGAAGTCCTATCCTGTCATCAGCCAAGTGTATTTTTATTTCATGTCTTTTAACAGAAGGAATATTAGCCCTTAATCTGGAATGTCACTCTTACAAACACATTCATTGCATTTCCAAGAGATAACAAGCAACACAGCTACTGTAATTCATTTTAATCCGTGGGTAGAATAAAGCACATCTTGGAGATTTTTACTAAGAAGAAAAATAGGCTTTGAGCTCTCAGCTCTCAAAACCCACAGAAAAAAAAAAACCCAGAGTTTAAGGTGATGGAATTTAATTTATTCCTATAGAAAAATCTTAATAAAAACTGCACATGGAAATTTATCTGTAGATCTTGGGATTTCCATACAAATGTGACCACAAACATAGAAACATCTAAAAGGCACTGACTGAATGTGCCTAGGAAGGAGCAACACCCTGACACTCAGACACAGCCACACTCAAGGAGATCATCTGCCCCAGCCACTGCATTGCCCAGCCAGACACAAGGAGACAGGCCACCAAGAAGCTTGGAAGAATGGATAATAGATCTTTGTGGCCATGTGGAATTTTCAGCAGCTGAAATCATCTGCTTCCCCAAAAAGCAAACAACAAAATTACAGGCCATTAAATTTAGGACTAAAACAAAAAATCATCAATCAGGATGTCATGGTAAAAAGTAAACAAGCAGCAGCTTGTAACAAGTAAACAAGTAGCAGCTCCTCATTTTCTAACAGTCTCTTCACAAGAAAACTGTACAAAAGCTCTCTCCAGCTTCACAACTACTACAGACCCTCTACTTTGATCTCAGAGGGGCAAAACATAAATCCTCAACAACAAATGTCTAAATCCTCAACAAGCCAAAGGAAATTATCACCCATTCAGCAAGACTCTCAGCAACTTCTATATATCAAGCACAGAGTGTCACATACAGGGAATAGATCCAAACGGATTTTCCTCATTTTGCATAGAAAAACCCCATTGTATTAAGTACCATTATATTAAGCTGCCTGTGAAGTGTCCCCAACGTTATAGCTGGGGACAGAACCAAGAGAAATTCACTCTTAGAACTTGGGAGTGCCATAAAACCCTTTGAGGCCAGGACTAATAAACAAGCAGTGTTGGTATCACTGCATTCAAAGGCTGGGTCAAACTGTGATCCCTGTGCTGGATCACATTCCTCTCTTTTAACCCCACACCTGCCCACTCTCTACTCAAGACTCTCTTCCCTAGGTTTTGCTTCCTCCTGTGCTAATTGACTCTCAACTGCCTCCAACAGATGTTTTAAACACAGCCACTCACCTGCTGGAACATAGAAGCAGCTCCCTGTAGTCAGGTAATATGATGTCTCATGTAAGGTAAAGATCACTCTGCCCTGGATAACATGGAAAGCCTTCAGGAAAGGCAGAGGGAAATGAGATTAGCAATGTTTCCTTTGCAAACAGGTAAACAAGCTGTCCAAGAAAACAGACTCTTGGGGTTTGCATACAAACAACTCCAGCAGTGGCCCAGGGAAGTGCTATGGGTGGCATCTCTCTGGACTTCTGTAGAGCTTTTGATGTGGTTCCCCAGGAGAACATTGGAGAAATATGGATTGGATGGATGGGATGGACTGTTCAGTGGGTGAGGAATTGGTTGGCTGGTCACACCCAGCAGGTGGTGGTCAATGGCTCAATGTCCAGATGGACAGTAGTGACAAGTGGTGTCCCTGGGGGTCTGTACTGGGACCAGTACAGTTTAATCTATTCACAGTGGGACTGAGTGCACCCTCAGCAAGGCTGCAGGTGATACCAAGCTGTGTGGTGTGGTTGACATGCCCAAGAGACACAGTGCTACCCAGAAAGACCTGGACAAGCTTGACAAGTGGGCCTTTGAGAGGGCATCAGTACAGGGTAGGAATGGTGGGACTTGACCTTGAAAGGTCCCTTCCAACCCAAACTATTCTGTGATTCTATGTATGTTGTAACCAAAGTCAAAGAACAAATAAGCTGGCAGAGTTGCAATCCCTTTTTCCCACCCTGATGAAAAGAAGATGCACAACTTAGAAGGCCAGTTTTATATATCTGAGACTTCTGCCTTGCTTGCAAATCCAGGTAGTAAGACACATATAATGTGAAATAAACAACCTTTATGCAAAAATCTCTAGCAAGTTTTCTTTGGCTATAACTGATTTCACAACTGAAATGATTCATTAATGTCTCCTGTATTTATTTGCATTATAGGGGGGAAAAAAACTCATGAAAAATCTGCCAATTTCAGATGTTACTTCTAACCATTCTAAGATTTATGAAGTGGACTATGCAAACAGAAAAAATCAGGATAAAAGCACACTTACTATTGTGTCCATGTGGACAAACTGGCGTCCCTTTTCCTTCAGTGGTTTCAAAATCAATTTCCCAGTGGCAAAAGCAGATGTATTCAAAGTTTTATATATCTCTACTGCTTCATCTTTGAAGAAGCAATCGTGCCTCATGTCAGTGCTAACACATTCTACAAAAAAAAAAAAAAAAAAAAAAAAAAAAAAAAAAAAAAAGCCCAGGAGAGAAACATGAATCCTACCATAGAATTAGTTTTGCTAGTTGCTCAGTACCTAATTATTAAATACTGTTTGTAAATAATATTACCTGAAAAATCAAGGTGCTTTTTCTGCCTCCCTCAAGAGTTTTCTCCAGAGGAACAATGAATATTTGAACAGCTCACCTTCCTATGCCCAAGCTGGCATGAACAATTTCTTTTTGTTATCAGTCTGTACTTACTACATCATTCAGAAATGGTCCCATCCCCTCAACTCACTTAGAAGTACCTCCTTATTTGTTATTGGGTCCAGTACAATGGTTGGTTTAGATGCATCAGCAAGGGTGAGATCCAAGTCTGCAGGTATTTTACCTGCAAAAAACCCACAAACAAAATAAAATTATATCAGTAATCACTCTACATATGAAAAATTTAATTATTTAACCATAACTTTTCCATCATTTTAGATTTCACACAGAAGTACTTCAATTTCTTTTATTCAGTGACTAAACAGGCTGAATACACTTCCCTTCAAATCGAAGGAAACCATCCAAAACAACTCTTTGAAAGTGTAATTTTCATTGGAATTACTTCTGGGTGTAATAGATAAAGGGCCTCTACATTCTTTAGAATTTGCCAGGGGAATGCCAACTATTTATCCAATGCTATTAATGACAGTATTTACCCAAAAGTGTCTGTGATTTAAGAGAAGTGCTTTGCTAACAACAGATGCTGAGAGGGTATTAAGAGAGGATATGAAATACAGGATGAACTCTGAAGAACATGGGTTTTTTTTCCTTTACCTGCTGAGGATGGGTATTGGGAGATTTAAAAGATAAAGTGTTCAAAATAATAAGTACATGTTCATTTTCCTTTTCTCAAAGGAATCTCACTCTATGTTGTAAATCAGAGAACTATTTGTAATAAAAAGGATTTTTCAGGAGAAGGAAATAGCCTAAGAATTGATGACAACCTCACACTTTTCCAATAGTGAAGAGAATGTTCACAAGAGAATAAATATCCAAAGCTCTGAAGCAGACAATTTTAGCTCCACTGTGCTCAGGGAATTTCTGTGAGTGCAGACAACAAGGATGAAAAAGGTGAGCTCTAGCACTACACAGGCTTAAGACTCCTACACCAAGACAGGAGTAGGAAGAAAGCCACCATGTCTGAAATACCTGTTTTCCTTCCAGCCCACCCCATCCTTCAATTCTATCATTTGATTAGAGATTAAGTATAAAAAGAGAAAAAACTCTGTGTTCATACTTGCTTCATCTATTTTCTTCTTGTGACCATTCCTCCTCTGTTTAGTCTCCCTGTGAGGTTTTGTTTCTGGACACACTATTCCACTAAACACAAGACCTGAAAGAAAAGAAAGTTAAACCAAATTCACTAACTCGCTTACAAGAGCCCAGACTGGCACAACCAAGAAGCATTTCAGCTGAGCATAGATTTCCTTGATTCTGAACTCTTCAGACAGCCAGAGCAAACCAAAGAGCTTTTCAACATCAAGTATTTTGGAGTGCAAAGCAACTTGAGACTTAAAAAAATAATTCCATTATATTTCAGTCAGAGAACATTTCAGAAAGCCATGGCAAGAGAGTCAATTTCTAAGATAAAATGACCGTTTTAGGGACACAAATACTATTTCCAAGGGACTAATTAATTAGGAAAGGATCCAATTAGGCTGAACTGTCATTAAAAAATCCCTCAGAACAAGATATAGTCTATCACTTAGGGAACTGAACAGTGAGAGTGGATCAAATGTTATATTTGCTCTGGAGACCAATCCCCACACAAAGACAAATGCTCCAATGAATGATCCAGTAGCTTGTCTCTTTTTCTTTTTGATGTAAACAACCTACCAGTGCAGAGAAACTGGTTTGTTCTTCCCTAACCAGTTATGGCAGGGTATGTAACATGCCCTGGTTATACTATTTCTGGCAGACACAGGAGTATCAGGTGAGTAAAGGACTCCATAGAAAGATGACTAAATAGTTACAGCTCAGGAATAATCTTTTTAAAGCAATTAGCAGGGGGTTGGTCCCTTCCCACCCGACAGTCTGTGATCCTGTGATCTCACAGCTTTGCTGGCACAAGATCAGCTCACAGACTTCTCTTTACTGTGTTCTGAGAAGGCAAAGAGGAGTTTGGGGTGGCTACCTGAGGAGCTGACAGTGTAGTTGATGCGCTCTCCTCGCCAGTACTCCAAAGGCTTCACTCGTACCCGTTTGGTCCGACGAACGTTGGGTGTGTTGGAAGGCATCACTAATTGACAGGGGGAAAACACAGGAGAAATTATTAACTAAAAGATTCATTAAAAGATTCACTATCCTTTCCTCTTCTGTATCAGGTGGTCAGCACTTCCCAGGTGATATTTCTATCGCGTTCCTATCGTGAGAGGAAAGGGAATCTGGACTGTCCAAAGCCTTCTTTTGCAGACACATTTCACTCCCCTTGTTCTTAAACTTGGTGACTTTACATTGGATTTCCTTCTGTACATCTTAGTGAACCCCTGAGATAAGGACATTAGGGGCTCAGGCACAAGCAGCAGCAAACATGGTACAACTGAGAAGACAAACCTCTCTGACAGAGACTAAGAAACCTGCCTGAATCTGAGGGATTTCACTGCCAGCAGTAAAAAGGCTCTGCTGGGGCTAAGGCAAGAGGAGGGGAACAGACACTATCTAAAGCTGTCCCTGCTCCTCTGATCTCCCATCTCCAAGGTTCAGAAGAGCAGCACTTCTCCAATATTTCTCAGGCATTTCTTTTCACACCCACATAGTCTCAGCTTTCCATTTGCTAAGCTGCTACATATGAACACAGTCAGATTCAATATCTTGGTGTTTGCAAGAATTAATAAAAGCCCATCAAGAGCCCAGAGCAAATGAGTCAAGAATATTTAAATGCTAAAAATAGTAAACAAACAAACCTTGCTGAAATAATTTGTGAAGGACACAAGTAGAGTGATATGCATAAAATAACAACAAAGGCGATAAAATCCACTAAACCAGACTAGGATGGGATGACAACCTACTGCATGTCCATTGTTCCATCCTAGCTGGGCTCAGCACCCTGAAGAACTACCAAGCTTTACCTGTAAATAATTATTAGCACACACACCCATCCTCTCTCCTTCCAAGTTTACATCAAGTAGGAAATGCATTTGTGTTTATGTGCTGACATTAAGATACTTTCAAATCATCTTACCTATTTTATGGCTTACTTCATTGTCTGGCAACAGAGGTCTTGATTGAAAACTTATGTCCTCAGAAGTATCTGAAAATGCATTCAAAAATCCACCTTAACAGGCATTTACTGTTAACTCTTTCCAATATACCCACTAAAAGCAACCTCAGGTAATACAAACACAAACCCACTATCACTTGAAGCATAGATGAAATCCCATGTACATAGAAACAGTGCAAGCCATCAGTTTTTAGATAGCACAGGCTTGAAAATTACAATAAAACTCTCCACTCAAGTAAATATTCCTCAGACTCAGCCATCTGCTAAGAGAAACATTGGGAATTCCAACTGTATGTACAATTTTATTGATGAAGTGCAAGGTCAGCTTTATACCACTCAAAACTAACTTCAGAACAATCTTCTTAGCAGAGCACCCACAAAAACACCTCCCTGAATAAAGCTTTGTGTGAACTATTAAGCTTTAAAGAAAACCAAATTCTTTTGAGGCAAACAGGCCAGGATTCCACAAGGCTGCACAATTTGGTGTAGGGTGGCCTGAAGAGTTCACACAATGCCATCCCATGGCACCACACCAAACTGGGACAAGCTGAGTCCAAAAGATTGGCTCAAAAGTGTTTTTGAAGGGTGACTTTTATCCTGGTAGGCTTCATATCAAGCCATATAGTGTTTGTCCTTCCAAAGCTAACACAAGGAGAGGCAGAAACGTGACCACAGGCAATACAACCTGCATTTGTTACTTCAGACTAGCTGAATACAACAGAAATTATCATCAATCACAGCTTAGAAGCAGTTTACACACAAAATGCAACCAAACACCAATGGTAAACATTACCTGAAGATATATGGTTCTCTTCAGAAAACTTACTTCTGGAAGATAATTGATCACCATGTTCTAGAACAGGCCCACTTCAAAGGAAAAATAAAAAAAACCAACTGTGTGAGTAGGTTAAGTGACTCAAAGGAACATTACAGCACTACCAAGAGCAGCAAATTTAAGGTTCTTTTAGTACATGTGGGTGAGAGTTTTGGTTTTCCTTTTAAACATTCAGGTTATACATTGAAGCAAACGACTGCTAGTTAGGAATCAGAGGTCTGCAATTCACCAATTGGTCCTCTGCACACTCATCAGGCAGACAAATGAGTGTTTGCACCTTCTCACTTAACAGGTTTCCTAAAAATCCTGTAACTTTTTTTCCCCTCCCTTCCCAAAGAAAGACCTCTTTTCCTCTCCTCTGCAGCATTACCTTTCAGAACTTACACCCTTGAGAGCTACAATGGAATCTCTAGAAGAGAAAAAATAATTACTGTTATTATTAATACCATGTTACATTTAGTGTTCAGTCAATTTTACTTATTGAAGGGAACCTGTAGGTCAGTAATTCTCACTACTACATAGCACTGAAGAGAACCATAAAAAAGCCAAATAAAAATTAATTTTAAAAGCAGTGCAAAGAACAGGGATTACAATTAGACTGGATTAAGAAACTTCCTCTGTTGATTATCAACCATCAATACAGTTACTTCCACAACAGAGCTAAATTCAACATTATTTTCTCCATGATAAGCACAGGAACACACCTGACAGTGAAGTTATTCTGCAGGTGGTGGGGCTGTGTGTGCACCCGCCTCTTTATGGTTATTTGCTGCTTTTAACCTGCCTCTGCTACCATTTGACAGGTTCCAGCACAAGCTCCCTCCAGACACTAGACTGGGCACCCACCTCTGAGAAACCCCACTTGGTTTCAATATTAGCTACCCAACCAGTCTGAAATGGTCAGCTCAACTGGGCCACTGCTGCTTCAAATTAACAAGCTGTGTTTCATTAGCTACCAAGTGCCACCACACCGGGAAGGGATTACCCAAAATGCTTACTGGAGCTGCCTGCCATGTTTTCTTTTTTCCCTTTTTCTTTTCCCAGCTGAGAACTTCTGTTTTTTCCTTGCCACACCGTGTACAGAAGAGCTGTCAGAATCCCCTTCAGACTCCACATCCTCATGGTTTGAGCAAACACCTTCACTCCTTCTGGGGTGAACATTCTGGGGAGTCTTCCCTGCAGATTCACCTGGCAGTTCTTTCTTTTCAGACTTCTTCATACTGGCCATTAAACACTCCAGTACTTCCACAAAACTTTTGTTACCTGCACTCAGTGACCCCAGTTGTTGCAATACACTGTCCAACTTTTCAGACTGGGTTGACTTCTGATTTGCCCCAGGCTGGGATTTCTGCTGGGGTGGGGTAAATGCTTCAGGCAATGTCACAGCTCTTTCAGGCTCTTCTGCACCAGGGTCACTGTCAGAACTCTCCTCTCTGGGTAACTGAGCCTTTTTATTACTGCTTTTCTTGGCAGGTGTCTTAAGCTTCTTCCCTGGAGTTTTTGCCAATCTCTTGGCTACTGGATCCTTTGGAAGCTTTCGCTGAGAAGTTTTTTTCTTGGAAACCAAGGACTGAGAAGCTTTTGAAACCAACTGTAGATTCTTGGAAGACTCAGGAGTCTTTTTTGGAGTCTGCTGTTGCTGAAGCTCAGGTGAGGGCACAGGTGAATCCTTGCTTGGCATCACCCTTGTTCTAGACTGCTTTGCATGAGAGGCTTTTGTTTGTGACCCCAACACTGCTATCTCCATTTCTCCAGAGTCTGGTCTCCAGGACAAGTCCACTTTCTGGTTTGGAGAGCCTTGCCTAACTGCATCCTTGGTAGTCTTTCCTAACAATACACAAAACATTTGGACATTATTATCTTTTCTCATTAAATCTGGAGATACCTGTTGATATCTGAACCCATAAAAAGAAATTAATTAAAAACCAAGAAAAAAAAATTCAAACCACAATTTTTAGTCTACTTCCAGTGTTTTGCTAGAAGAAAAAAAAAAAAATGGGCAGATATGTTGCACTCAAACTGTTTTCCAGTTTGCAGTCCTTACTGCTACAAAACACCTCTCCAAAATGCTCCCCTCCAGTTCAAAGCACCTATCTTAAGGTCTTTTTTTCTATGGAGAGGAGCAAAAGCTTAGGGATACCTGGTTTCTTTGCTCCTAAGAAAAGGCAACACTACTTACTAATTAATTTTTATGGGCTAACAGGAAGGGCAGGGGAAGCAGGGGGGGGGATGGATGAGGGGTGAGTCACTGCCTTCTGTACACCCAGACCTAATGTGCATCTGAACATCAGTTCAGAAGACATTAATGTCTCCCATCTACCTTCTCCCTACTTCCCAACACAAGAAGACTGAAGGCCTGTTCAATGACTTACCCTTGGGAGCACTGGGAGCACTGTTTTGCCTTTTGGATTTCAGGACTTTCTCTTCACTCTTGGGGGATGGAGCTGATTCTGATGTTCCTCTGAAGTCACATACACTGACAGCCAAATCATCATCCACTTTCTGTTCAGCAGGTGCTTCTGCCTGTGCCTTCTTGGCTTTGCCCTTCTTCTTCTCTGTCTTCTCCTTTGCAGGGGGCTGGGATTTACGAGCAGAGGGGGCAGAGGTACCTCTTTGTAATTTTTTTTTCTTTGAGGATAGTGAAAACCAAGAACTGAAAGATTCATCAATTAAAAATTCACATTCATTTTCTGTTTCTTGATCTTGACCTTTCACAAGAGGAGGTGATGGTGATATTGAGGCTGAATACCTAAAGAAAGAAGGGACAAAGCATTAATGTCATGAGGAGGGAGGGGAAAGTTGCCTTTCAATCTTGCAGCTCAGATCTAATGGTGACTAGAACACCTCAATAGGCTACAGCACATCATAAAAGGAAATATTATAAAGCTCAGCACTCATTGCCCTTCCAGACAGAGCACAATCCTGCTTCTCCTTGCTTTGCTCTCATATGCACACCTCATTATCAGATGCTGGATAGTCAACTTCCTACCTAACCCATATTAGCTCTGAAGTCAACAGCTTGATCACTGCTAACTCCAGGATCACAGCAGGTTTTCCTGAATCCTCCAACCCACTTATCCAAACACCTCAACTCAATCTGAAATACTATTCAAGAGCTGGAAACTATTTTACTGACAGACAAAAGCAGGAGCACTGTTAATCCTAACAGCACAAAACTCTGAACAACTACTCAAAGCCATGCTCAAGTGGTGTTTTTAGTAATGTGGGACTACCCCGAAACATCCTCCCAGGCCATGTTTATAAAGAAGATGTTGCTCCAGTACTCAGGGATGGGTTATTCAAGTTATGTTCCATATTAAGCTTCAAAACAAACCTTTTTCCAAGTGTTGTTGTTACAGCTGGTAAGACAACTTCAGAGAAAGGCTTCTCTTTCTGTATAGAAGAGGTAGCAGTAGGTTCTGTTTCCTGCCTGAGAACAGCCTGCTCATCTCTCCCAGCCTGAACTCCTTCCAATCTTTCTTTTCCAAAAGAGCCAACTTTCCCATGGCTCTTCACTGCAGCAGGAGAATTTTGGTCCTCAAAATGTAATCTGTATGAGAAACAGCATTCAAATATGTTACAATGCACATTAAAATATCAGGTGGCTGGACAGATGCTCTCATTTTCTCCTGCTGACAGTGTCTCTCTGGCTATGACTGAGCTGCCATTTGGCAATCTGCTGGCACACAGGTCAGCAGTGCTCCTTCCCAGCACAGCAGCACCACCCATGAGGTCCAGACCCACGAGACAACGTGGGGTCAGCTTGGGACTCTTTGTATCAAAGTGAAGGCTAAGTGCACTAACTGCACTCCCTTCCCAGCCTCACTTCATCAGTGGGAGTCACTGGGATCAGTGTGGGTTCTAAGACCCACCATGGAGGTTGGTTCCTTCAGGAAAGGAGAACTGTGGATGGGGCTCCTGGTCACTTTTGCAGCTGGGCTTCAGATTTTCCAAGGAGGAGACAAGGATCTAAACTGCAGTTGTTCTCCTTTGTATACAATAAATGAGAAGAACAATGCTGCTTATCTCTGCTTTAACTATTTTTTTGTTAACTTTTAAGATCAACATTGTCAGTAGGGTTCACCAAAAGTCTAAACTATCTTAAGAAGCTGATAATTTGGGGCACTTCCCTGAAAAACAGAGGTCAAATCTATTCTGACAGGCTGCTTGCACTTGGGTCTTGCACTCTTGGGAATTAGCACCACAATATTTAACAAAAAAAAAAACCAAAACAACAATTCTGCCCTTTCTGAAACCCAGAGATGGACATTTTCTTAAGAGCCTGGAGATGTTTAGGAGTTCACAATGACAAATTCAAACTCCTAACTGACTGAAACAGTGTGTGATTTACCCTGAGGTGTGGCAGAGGAGAGGAAGGACAACACAGGGCATGTGACACCACCACCACATTCATTATTACTCACTCGTGTAAAGGAGAGCTCTCTGCCAGCACAAGAATAGGTGATCCAAAGCACTCATGATCATCCTCAGAGTCCGAAGACACGACAAGACTTTCACAGACTACATCAATATTTTTAAACACATCTCTTTCAGCCACGGGAGACTTTGTTGTGTTAGAAACAACTATGTCCTCACATGTTGTCAGCTTCACTCCTGAGTCAGGTGAGCATCCTGTCATTTACACACAACAGTTTGAATTCTGCTCAAAAACTTACTAAATCCCAAGAAACAGCCCCAGAAAAACTGGATGCAATAACAGCACTACCAACCTCTGGTGCTGGCTGGTTTTAGTGATGATGAAGGTGAGGACTCTACAGATTTACAGGCTCTTTTCACAGAGTTGGTTGACCCTGCCTTGGGCTGTCATGGTCGATAAGGAATAATGAGACAAAGGCACATATTTGATAAAGCAACAGTGTTTTGACAGGAATATAAATTGCTACAGCACACGACACAATTTCATTCCCTTCTTTGAAGCACGGGGCCATTTTAACTAAATCCTTCGATTTTCTGTCACCTCAAGACTTTCTCAAACTAACTGCAAATTTCAAACAACAGGTAAAACAGTGTGTATAGTAAAAATCAATTTGCAGCTTTGAGCAGACGCCCTGCTAGTCCTCAGGCAGGCTGTCTACTCTTCTCATTAGAGTGAATTAATTCAACTGTTTAATTCACCTTTGGAAAGTCAAGACTATCCTTTGTGCAAGACTTCCTTTGGGATTATCCAGCATGCTGCTATCAGGCTAAAGAAACAAACACCATTACAAAGGATGCCTGTTCTGAACACAACCATTAATACAACATCCTATTTAAAATAGAAATAAAAAACATTAGAGTCAAAATATTAAAACTAAGCCAATATTATTGGCATTATTCTCTCAGACAACACACTAGTAAGTCCTTCAACTCTTCTTCAGTCTTGAAGTTACAGATACACAAAGTTACTGTACAGATAACTGTCTCAGGAGTTGACAAGCTGTTTTTATACAAGAATCATCTTTTACTACCCATCAGATGGCTAAGAGTCAGATCCATATATCTGGCAAAGTGACTGCAACCAGAGTCCCAGACAGCCAGTTATAAGGCAGTGTGTTTCAACCTCAGAGCATAAGAAATTTAAGTAGACTGGACAAAAAGCTGAAAAAGCTTTCATTAGCAAAAATAAAATGATCAATTAAATAAAGATAATTATATAATATTTACTATTAGAGGACAACAAACCAAGAGATAAACATTAACAGCTACTACAGAAGGTACAAGTGGAGTTTATTCATCTAACACCCACACAGAACTAAATCCTACAGAGCTGAACTTGCAGCCAGTGCTGTGCTGTGACACTGACAGAGGTAACTCACCCTGCTGCTCTTTACTGAAGTTTTCTTCTCCTTTCTGACAATGGGAGTTGAGCAATGGGCTTCACCTGGAGAGCTTATTGTAAGATCACTGACACAATCTATAAAGACAAATTGGAATTTTCAGGTGTCATTTATTTTACCAAGTTGCTAAGGCTCATTAAGGTCACATAAATCTAAATAAGAAAACAGCTACTTAGGAAAAAGGTTGTTTATAAGACAGCTAAAGACACAGGATTAAGCAGCTGGGAAGGGGGTGCTTTTAAAGACTATAATAAAGACTTGATTTTTATCCTTTTTATCCCTGTTACTTTTAAATTTCTATTTATTTCTCACTAAATATAATCCAAGGAATAAATTAATATTTTCTTTAACCAGCAAATTAGTCAAAAAAGCTTACTTTCAAAACAATCCTGCACAACTTTCAGCACATCTTGACCTGGATGTAAATCAATCTTCTTTCTAGAAAGAAGAGGTGGAGGGATCAATAAAAATAATAAATATTCCCATCACAGCAACATAAAAGTTTTTCCTAAATATTTTAGATTATTATTTCCACTGATATCAACTTTAGTGTATTTCACTTACTATCTCCATGCATAGATACCTGCAAATAAACTTGTCTAAATAAGGATTTCAAGAAAAAGCCTCATTGCCACAGGATGTGATGAGAATGGAGAAATCTCCATACACAAAACAAATAAATACTGCAACAGCCCTCAGGTAAAAGAGCTTTGGGATGAATACAGATAAAAATCAGTCCTCGAGTAATGTTGCTCTGTTTCTCTGCCTCCTGATAGGCAAAAAGGTTTACTCAGGCTCCTTCTTCCATGCTGAGGCAGCTCCACCACAGCCTGCTGACTTGGCAGAGGAATACAAAGGACGTCCTATTTGCTCCTCCCATCACTAAGAAATACAAGGGTGGGAAACATCATATGGTTAGCTTCATAACATAAGGTCTTGACATTCAGCTCCCAGACCAAAAATTAGCATAAGTTTCCCAAAGAATGCAAGAAGAAAATCTGAAGTTTAAGTTACCGTCCTCCGTGGCAGAACCTTGTTCTGTAGTCTTTCTTAAAATGACTCTGTGGAGAGAGAAGATTCCATTGTCAGTATCATGGTGACACTGGGAAGGAAAACCACCAACATGATTGTCATGTAAGCAATTAATGAAGATCCATCTGAACCACTTGGGAGTTACTGCAGCCCTGGTTTTCTCAGAACAGCCTCATATAAACTGCCAGAATTCAGCTTTCCTCAAGAACCACCATCTGCACCTGTTGTATTTAAAGTCACAGAGACTACAAGGCAGAAATCACAGAGAATCTAAAGATCTGGTTCATGTTTCTGTGCTGGCTACAGAAAGAAATCTTTTAAATAAGGAAAAAAAGAATGAACTACCACAAAGCAAGCTAGGACATAACATATAGAACACATCCCCTGCTCTGTGAGATTCCTGCCCTGGGTTTGTAACAGGTTGACAGGCAGTGAGAGCACATCAGCTGGTCCACAAAAAACTAAAGTCTTAACTCCCAGCACTTCTTCACACACTTGAACCCTGAGAATAATCAAAGTCATCTTAATAGCAGACAAATCCAAGGCAAGAACAGCAGATGTGACCCAAGTCATCTATTTCCACTGCTAAAGTGGTGACAATTCAAACAACAGCAAGTTACCAGTGTTACTTTCAATACCAACAAATCAAATCATGCTAATTGAGCTGGGAACAAGCAGACTGGAGATGATAAAAACAGAAAGGAAAGGCAAGGCAAGAACAATTAAACCAGCTCAACAGAGTTCAGCTTTTTAAACTCAGGTGACCAAAAAAGGTCTCGAGAAAAAAAACAAACAAACCAGTAAATATCTAGCTGAAAACAATTAATTTGGGTCAACTGGTATGTGCAGTGTGGAGATCACCTAGTCACAATACAACAGAATGCAGCACATTGTCCCTAAGTTTTCCATACTGATGTTACTTTGCTACTACTGTGATTCCTCTTTGGATATTACTACTGGTAGTAAAAAGAAACAAAACCACCTAGGGATTGATTCCACTGCAAAACATCAGCCTAAAACAGCAGTGAGATACTCTAGGTCACACGGGGCAAATAATGACCAAAAATCACTTTAGGAAGAGCAGAACCATCAGTCACTCAGGCTTCAAATTCTCTTTGCAGCAAGAAGCAGGATAATCAAGTGGCAAGCAAGCAAGCTTTTACATAAGAAAATTTAAAACTCCTGAGATGGACCTAGAGAGCTCTTCTTAGAATGTCAGGGGTTGAAAGGGAGCTAGAAAAATTATCTAGGTCCAATCCCCCGCCAGGGTAGGGTACAGCTTGTTCATTGTTATGTGCCTACGTTGCTAGGCACAAAGAGCTTTGAAAACTTCAACCCTCCCTGCACTCCTGACAAAGACAAGCAGGTCTCCAGCGTGTCCAATTAAGAGTCCGTGGCTCTTTCCACCGCAACCATGAAGGGAAGATCTTCGGAGACGAGCGACAGGCTCGGCTGGAGGCGACTTCAGGGAAACGGGGCTCCCAAGAGACATCCCTCAGCGGACTCTTTGCTAGCAACCGAGTGCTAGCGGAAGCGCAGAGCGACAACAGCCCCGCTTCTCCCGGGGACGCCCCAGGGGCGGAAGGACGGCCCCGCTCCCGGCCCCGCGCTGACAAGGCCGCGCCACCACTGCCACGGAAGCGAACGGCCGCTGCCCCCCAACACCGCCACCCCCCTCCCTCCCGCCGCTTCCCCCGCGCCTCCTCACCAAGGCCCCCGACATCTCGGGCCGCTGTGACGAGAACACGCCAGTGTCAGGAGCCGGGCTCGGCCGCCGCCGCTTTCAAACCTCGGTCAGCCTTCCCGCCGCCCGCCTGCTGGCCCCGCCCCCTTCCCGCCACCCCCTTCGCGCCACCGCCTTCGCGCGCCTCCCGCCGCCGGGCGTTGCCGCGCACGCGCACGAGCCGCTCCCCTCTCCCTGGCCCGGTCGGAGCCGCCTCTCCGCCCGCGGGGAGCATCCCCCGGCAGCACCGCGGGCGTTCGGAGAACCGTTTGGGACGGAAAAGCCCCCTGAGAAGGGGGGAGTCCGGTCCCCCAGTCGGCACCGCGTCCCTCGGCACCTTCTCTCCGCGGCTCAGCCCTGCGGGGATGGGGACTCCACCCCTGCCCTGGGCAGCGGGAGCCGCGCCTTTTCAAGCCCATTGTTCCTCACGTCCAACTTAAATCTCCCCTGGAGCAACTGAAGGCCATTTCCTCTCCCCTGTCGCTAATTACTCGTGAAAAGAGACCAACACCCACTTCACTACAAACTCCTGTCAGGCAGCTGGAGAGAGCGAGGTCTCCCTTGAGCCTCCTTTCCTCCAGGCTAAACACCCTGGAGAAGAACTAGAGAACTCAACAGTGGGTGAAAACAACTGCATGAGAACACAACACCTCAGTATCTTACAGTATCTGCAAAAGACAGCCCCAAAATACCATTTGAGGTAATTTATCACACACTAGCAAGCAGTGGACTAAGGGCTAGCTCAGCAGCAGCCACCTTGCCAAACAAAGGTGCCTTTCTGCACCCCCAAAGTCAAATTCTCCCATTTAAACACCATAATTAGAGAGCGTGTACAAAAATCTGCAGTTTAGACCATATCTGAGAAGCCAATTCCAGAGATGAGACTGGAGAATTTAACTTTCATGTGTAGGGCTGAACCCTTCTGGTTCCCTGCCCTGGTGTGGCACAGATCACCTTACTAGTTACTTATGTACTCACCTTGCACCTACCTACACACAGCTGAGCAAGGCCATGAAAATGTTCAACAAAATACAAGCCTGTCTCTTTTTCTTTTTTTTCCCTCCTTTTTAAAATCATGTTTATTTGCATTCAGTAGCAACTGGCATCGAAACACCAAGTCTTGTCTCCTTATTCTCTCTGCCCACTAAGGGAAAGCCACCAACTAAGTTAAACATCACAGTTCCATTAATTTGTGGAAATTTCACTTGTCATTTCATAAGGACCAACATATTGTTCCTGAACTACCATCTCCCTTTACAATTTCTTTAAAGGCTTTGGTATGTTATCTCTTTCACAATTAAAATCTTCCTACATGCACATTGCAAAGCTGATTTGTCCCTGCCAGTTATAAACAACCCTAGGTAGCTTTATTTCCAGTATTAATTTTAGTGTCCTGTAATTAGGAAGATCAGGCACAAGCTGGAGCACAGAAGGTTCCACCTAAATAGGAGGAAAAACTTCTTTACTGTGAGGGTGATGAACAGGCTGCCCAGGGAAGTTGTGGAGTCTCCTTCTCCTGCCTGGATGTGATCCGGGTTGATGTGCTCTGGGCAAACCTGCCCTGGTGGTGGCGTTGGACTCACGATCTAGTTAGGTAGAAGTGTTTATCTGCTTGAGGGCAGGAGGGCTCTTCAGAGGGACCTGGACATCTGAGCTTCAACAAGGCCAAGTGCTGGGTCCTGCACTTGGGCTACACCAACTCCAGGTAGCGCTACAGGCTTGGGGATGAGAGGCTGGAAAGTTGCTCGATGAAAAGACCTGGGGGTGCTGGTGACACCCAGCTGCCCATGAGCCAGCAGTGGTCCTAGGAACAAGAAGGCCAAGGGCACCCTGACCTGGATTGGGAATAGTGTGTCCAGCAGGAGGAGGGCAGGTATGGTGCCCCTGTACTTGATACTGGTGAGGCCACATCTTGAATACTGGGTGCAGTTTTGGACACCATACTATAAGACAGTGAGGTGCTGAAGCAGGTCCAGAGAAGGGCAATGAAACTTGGGACAGGATCTGAAGAACAAATCTTAGGAGGAAAGGCTGAGAGTTAGATAAGGGTTGGACTTGATGATCTTAAAGGTCTTTTCCAGGCACAGCGATTCTGTGGTTCCATAATCACCCTAGCCCTTGCTAAAGACAATTCAGCTCTCATAGTCTCAAAACTAACCCATGCTCCTGCTGAAAAAGTTAGCTGTTATTTCAGAACAATGAGAGCACTCTGCCCCTGGCAGCAGCCCAGGAGGAGGCCAGTGCTGTAAGCCATAAAAAGCAGGCTTTGCCATCCATCACAGAGCTGATGCCCTTTGGTACCAGCAGGCTCATCCTTTGAATGTCTGCCCTAAAGCAACCCTGAGGAGCACATGCTAAAGGAAAAGATCCTTTTGATCCACTGTCTGGTTTCCCCCCTGATCATACAGCAAGCAAAGAGTGGGTGGCATGTGATGACCTAAAAGCACGGACACTTCCTCCTGGAGGTGCTGCTTTTCCTCCCCCTCACACTGGGGTGAGTTGTCAGGCTGAGGCTGATACCAGAGCAGCCTGAACAACAGGAGTTGTTGGGTGTTGGGGGAAGCACAGCAACAGAAGACATCCAGATACCCTGCTGAGGTACCCAGAGGATGCTGAGAGGCACTGGGGAACAGCCTGAGGAAGCTCCTCAGCCAGCCCCTCGACGAATCTCCCAGGAGAGGCAGAGGAACACTGGTCTGCCTCTGTACTTCCAAGGTTACCTGTCTGTCCGGCACTCAAAATTCCAGGTAAGATTCACAGTCCTGGGAAGTGGATGTGTTGAAATTGTTCTTCAAAAATACACTGCCAGGAAATGTTTCTCAGCACTGGCTGACACAAATGGTTGCACTGAAATAACAGTATCTAGTTATTGTTGTTCCTTGTACTTGCAGGGCAGGGGCGGTGATGTGTAAAATTATGTAATGTAACCATGAATGTCTCCAGCATTCCATTAACTGCTACCTACTGAAACGTGGACTGAGTTTGATTGCAGAGCTGCCACCATGGTGAAAAGCTGCTGCAATATTTTTAATACCAAGAGCAAAGTTTGACATGGTTATACTGCTCTGATGCATCCTCTATTCACTGGAGTAACAATATCCATCCTCAAGTGTTCACTGACACTCCACCTGAAGTTTAGGGGAAATTATTTCTACTTTTCTTTTTTCTCGTTTGTAAGGACTGATGATTTAACATCTGTGGACTAACTGGGAAAGCAAGACAGGTTTTTGGCTCAAGATAACTATTTGAGACACAAATCTTATATGTAAGATGAATATATTCAATTTAAGATGCATCCCTTTTTGAGTGCCTGATAACAACTACCCCTGTGTGTAGGGTTACAAAGTCATTTTTACCTTACTGTAAGGTGCAGAAGCACAGACAGAGCAGAGAAAGTTATGCAGTGCTAAAGGTAGAGATGATCAAAAGACCAAAGTAGCTTGGTAGTGGGTCACAAACACAGGAACAACCAGGGACCACAGAAAACAGGAACTCTCTTAAGAAGCAAAAAGTGGAGTAACAATCTTACTATTAATTTTTTCTGCAGCACTACAAATGATTCAACACATTGCTCTTGTATTTAGCAGGAGAGCACCTGCAAGTTTAGCTCCCTGGTGCATTCCTCTATTATATCCTTCTCTAAAAACCCCTTTTCCCCCTGAACAATCCCTCCTTCTGCAATTACCTCACTGGAATAACAAAACCAGAGCTGAGCAACAATATGCAAACAACACCAGAACCAAAAGAGACACAAACTCAAAACCAAACACCACAAAACAGGTAAGGAAACTTAAAACTAGAACAGAGTTTGTTTTTCACAGAAACACAAACTTCACAGTTCAGGGTCCCATAACTGCTGCAGTTCTCATTGCAGGGGGCAAATGAGAACATAAAAACCTCTCTCATCACTCTGGCATGTTTGTGATCAGCTAAAAGAGACAGACAATCATATTTACCTTGGCATGGTGTTGATTTACAAGTGCTGCTACATATACTTCTAGGACAAAGCATGTACATGTCTATTTGCCTGTAAAGAAGTATTTACTGAAGTTTTGTTGGTTGGTTTTTTTTGCACAACATTTGTTCTTTAATAATCTTTAAACCACTGAAAACTAGCATATGATGTCACTTGTTGGGTTTTTTTTCTTAGCACTTATTTCACCTTCAGCATTTTGAGGGAACTAAAAGAATCATCTTCACAAACTGACACTTCCTCCTTTCCAACAGGAATTTAGAGAGTACTGGACAGAACTCAGAGGAACTATGCTCTTCTTTTATGATGATAAGAAAGCCCCAACAGTGAGTAATGTGCTTTATATTCCTTATGTACTCCAGACACCTCTCAGCACCCTCCCCTTTCTCACAACAGAACTGAACATTGTAAGAGAAAGGCTGAGATCAAGAAGAGCCAGAGTGAAACAAACTGTAGCTTGTTAATTTGCCTCATCAAAACCAAAAAAGGATTTTTTCATCCAAGCTACAACCAAATCCACATTGCTTCATGATTTTAGCAGGTGCTTTTCCTTCAGTTGTGTACAAGGATGAAATTACCAAGGTGTGCAACATGACTTGATGTGGCTGAGGGAAAAGTGCTTGGTGTTATGATGGTGTACTCTGGCTGAGGGTTTAGCTGGAGTCACAAAGCAAATACTCAGGGAGGTCTTGCAGATGTAGTCTGTGATTATGAAAATTAGGATGTGAAACACCCAGAAGGCTCATTGCAGGTGAGAAAAGCTTTTGTAAGCAGAAGCAAAGAACTGAGCTTGGTCATGTCTGTTAGTTAAACTCAACTAAAAAAAAAAGTTTGTCTTTTTCTAAACAAACTCTGGAGAGCAGCTGGATTTTGGTGACAATTACAACTTGTGCTATTTCTCTTTCCCTTCCTCCTTAGTACTCACAGAAATTCAATTTATCAGCCTTGACCTCAGCAACCAGTGTTTGTCCAGATGAAAAAGGCTCTGCACAGTTCATCCTGACGCTGCCAAATGGGGAACTAGAACTGAAGGTAAAAAGAGGAAAGCTGTGATTTGTAAGCCACTTGACTCCACCTCTCACAGATATTCAGAGCTCCAATTAGGTGTGGGAGTAGAGATGTCTTCTCAACACACAGGGCACTCAGAGGGGGAGGCAGGGCAAAGGAACCTAACACCAGGAAAACTCCCCCTTGGGACAGTAGAAGTTTTCCTCAGGAGTAACTTGGAATATGAAATGAGCAAAGAACTGAACAAGGAAATAGATGAGAAGCCAGGAAGTACCACACTGACAGTCTTCTCCTTGGATCCACACAACCCTTTCCTTTTACTCCAACAGAGTATAGGATTTTTTTATCTTCCCACTTCTGCCCTCTCCCTCCAATTGAACATGAAGAGCAGGGTTTCAGGGTGTGATGTAGCTTGGCAGGGAGCTCATGTCCAGGCATGGTACTTCTAAAAGGGTGAGATTTCAGGCTTCCACATGAAATATACTTTTATTGTTTCTGCAGCTGTTCTTACTCTGTTATTTTATTGTTCTTACTCTGTTATTTTATGTCCTCTCAGGCTAATGACTGTGAATATGGGAAAGAATGGAAGGGATTTATTCTCACTGTAACAAAGGTACAGAAGACTTTTACATCTCACTTCATGTCAAGCATCTATGAGGAGGTTCTGTTTTCATGCATGCCAGAAGTTGGCTTCCACAGGCAAAAAACCTCACACACACTAAAGTGTTTGGAGGTTTTACTGGCTGGGGTTTTGTTTGTTTTCCTCTGCAGAGCACAATCCAGGTTGATTTAGCTCCACCTCATCTGCAATGCACACTCTGCTATGCTATATAGTCAGACACACTTGCCAATCCACTGTTTGCTCTCCAGAGAGGGACAGACTTCTAGCATATGGATATAAATCCATCTCCTGCAGCTGTGAAAAAGAGAGCCTGCTCTGGGAGACACAATCAAAGTCTTTATGATGGGATAAAGAAATAACTGCACACAAGAGAAAACCCCTTGGCCCTATTTTATTCTAGTATTCTTCCTAGCTAAATGCACTTGGAAAATAGAAAGGCCCTCTTTGGTAACAACCAGTGGAAAAATAAATGTAGTTTGTTCACAAATGACACTAAATCAGTTAGAAAAAGCTGAGGGTGGCTGAAATAAATTACATTTACACCACCTTTTGCAGTACAGCACCTGCAAATATCACAGTGGATTCTTCCATCATTCCCATTTCTGTGAATGCACATTTCTCCTAAACCAGGACACAGATAATCCTAATCTCACTCTTGTAACAAAAACACCTAGGCAGCACTTTATTCAAAGCAGAGGCTCATCCAAACCTCCCAGGCTACCACAGCTACTTATCCAAGCAGGCAAGGGATTTCTGCACAGCACTCTGTTGGCTGCAGTGCAAACACAGAAAACACTGGTTACTCTCTTTCATTTCCTTACAATTCCACTGTCCTTTTCAGCTCTCAGTGCCACCAGATGAATCATTACTACCTGGGCAACTGACAAGAATGCATGAAGTGCTAGAGAAGGAGAAGAAACGAAGGATTACACTTGACAACTGCTCCAGCTCCTCCTCCAGCAGCAAAGGCCCTCTGGGCAGTACACTGACCACTATGCCAGCGTAAGCTCTGACTCTACCATGCCTCAGCCTGACCAAAGAGCCTTCCCTTCTTTCTGTTGCCATGCAGAGGTTCCAAATTCAGCTGTTGCACAAGGGTTGTGTAATATTCAATGAACAAAATCTACCTGAAGGCTTTTATAGAGATTTCCTAAGGAAAAGATCACTCCTGTAGCTTTCCTACCATGCCTTTTGATTTGAAAAGGCTGAGTGCACTGTATGGCTGTGCTTAAAATCCCACTCCAAGCCACCTCTCCCCTCTTCTGAGAAAATGCTGAATACCATTGAGAAACTGAAGGCAAGTCCAGGTCACTCTTCTCCCCCATTCCTTCCAAGATCCTGGGAAGCAGCATTGCTGTATGAAAGCTTTGCTTGCTCTCTGAAAAGCCCAAAGTACTGGTGTTCTGAATTATGCTCCTACAGTAGCACTCATCAGCAAGAGTCTTTCAGGTATCCTGCCTTATGACTGCTCACCCTGGATCACCCTCCACTCTGGAGCCCTCAGCACAGCAGGGACATGGAGCTGCTGGAGCAGGGCCAGAGGAGGCCACAGAGATGCTCAGGGGC
>JAOEGS010022724.1:0-44292 GCA_025447755.1 Corythornis vintsioides
TAACCAGAGAAAAAAAAAATTAGTTAGATGAAATAATATGATTTCTTTCTAAAGTTTTTGAAAAAAAAAAAAAAAAAAAAAAAAAAAAAAAAAGAGAATGATATCAAACACTTTTTTTTTTTTTTAGCCATTTTCATGATTCTGGAGATTTTATCCCATCTTCAACAGTGGCATTAAGAAGGCACATGAGCTTTGTACCACTTTGTACACTTTGTACCACTCACTTGTCCAGCACACACAAGTATTTTAAGGCTGTGAAAAAAGTACATTCTTGTCAATTCCTTTCAGAATTTATAGCCCTGTTGTCCGTGAAGAAGGAAAGACAAAGTAGATACAGACAAGCCATGTAAGAAACCTTCTGAGCAAAAAAACTGCTGGAACCTTGACTTTTTTCCTACCCCACCAGAGCCACCTCAGGGTGCCTTCCTCCAGCTGCTGGATCAAGGATAGTTTCTGTCCTCGGGTCTGCTCTTCTTTCCTCCTGCTCTGCCCTGGGTTGAGGGGTCCATGTTGTTTGCAGGCTGGGAGGCTGCAAGCAGTGCATGATGAGCAGCAATGCATGATGAGCAGGGATAATTCAATGTCAGCAGAGCAGGCTGCTGAGCTACAGCCCCTGTAAACCCTCATTTGCACAGTGCCAGGAGGTGCTCTAGGGAGAAGCCCATAAACATCCCATGGAAGGTACCAGCCTTATCCCTGGCTTTGCCAAGTGAGTGTGTGTACCTTCCAAATGTTGTCTGGTGACTGTGAGACAGTGTCGTTGCAGTGAGGTGGCAGTTGCTACAGAAACAGGTTGCTGGAAGAGCCAAGAAATTCGGCAAGTGAAAGCCAAGGAAATCATCCATACATCAACTGTCTTCCTAAACATCCACACCTCCTCTTGTTATGTGGAGCATGTAAATAGGTGGAGTATTTATCATCAGTCATTTGGGGGTTTTTTTGAAGGGCAGTGTACATCCTCTTTAAAAATGAAATAAATGACCACTTAGAGACAGGGGAAGCTTTGCTAAAAGGTCTGTCTTCCCCTGGCCTTATTTATTATTTAGTTCTTCAGCTGATGTATTTCATACTGCAAGGCACATGGAGACTCTAGTTTGATAGAAATATGCTGCACCAAATCGAGCCTCCTCAGAGAAGCAGGAAACATCTTCAAAAGTTAATTGCTTTTCCATAATTAAATAAACCTCTTTGTTACTTCACTGTTCAACAAGGAAAAAGAACATGCAGCATGACTTTATTTTCTTCAAGATGGATGCTATATGTGTAGCCTAATTCCCCTCTCATTTTATGTTTTGATAACAGTGAAAACTTCACACCAGTCAGTTGACTCTGTATCTTGATAAACGTAGAGGAGAATTAGTCACATTATCTGTGGTATTTGCTTTAAATGCTGAAACTGGCTGGAAACACTGATCCACACACCGATTTACTTCACAAACCATAAGGATAAAGCATACAAGAGCTGCAAAGGAAACTATGGGCAATATCCTAGGCTATTTTAAGTCAACAGCAATAGATAATACATGAAGTGGAGACACCATTGTGTACTATCTTCACACAATAAATACAGAGTTCAATGTTTAGAGAGAACAACTGCAAATATCACTCAGGTAAGCAGGCTGAGCAACAAAATAATTCAAGTGACTCTTTCCTTTGCAGCAAAGCGAAACGTTGCTCATAAAGCTACTGTAAAGACCTTGATGAAATAATTAATGATCACAGAATGTCTAGGAGGTGAATTGTAGGGAGTGCTGCCTTATGGCTGTTGAACTCACACAGCCCTTTGTAGCCTCAAACCACGGCCCCTCGAGATCTAGGGTGTGGAAAGAGGGCTGTCGTGTGTTGACTCCTCTGGGTGGGTGAAAGGGTGTATGCACAAATCCTTTCAGAGGAAGAAGGAAGAACAGCCAGCCAGCTGTTCTCTGAGACCTCCTTAATTGGTGCTGAAGGTGTTGTTATTTACTGCATTGCACACACTCCTAGGGCAGAGAGGATTAAAAGTTTGCCTGTGGCAGCAGTTCTTCACCACAGAGCAAAGCAAGTGACATTAAGTGAAAAAGGTCCCTGCCATGGAAACCTGACCAAGATCCCCCAGCTGCTGTCTTTGAGGATGAGGGCAATACAAATAACTGTAAGTTAGAGTGACCAAGTGTGCTCATGCCTGTGTGAGGGAGAAATGTTGCATCTGAGACTTGATGCTCAAAAAATGCTTGTATACAAAAGAGGGTGAACAAGTGAGCATATGAGGGGCTGGCTAGGTGTGTAAACAGCTACATTACAGGGAGATGTAGAGGTTAAACAAATCCAGATTGTAGCTCCATCCCCTGCTGTACTGCACACCAGGAGTGCTGAAAAGAGCTTTACATTATTAATCTCACAGCCACTTCGGTTAGCACTGAGAGGCGGCCGCTCAGCACAGCAACATGCCTGCAGTGCCCTTCCTCTGGCACAGCAACATGCCTGCAGTGCCCTTCCTCTGGCACAGCAACATGCCTGCACTGCCTTTCCTCTGGCACAACAATATTCCTGCAGTGCCCTTCCTCTGGCACAGCAACATGCCTGCAGCGCCCTTCCTCCCAGACCTCAATAGAAAGCACTGTGCAGGGACCATCAACAGCCTCTGCTGCCACTGAGGGAGCAGAACCTTCACTGAAACCAAGTCTGGCAATCCACTACATTTGTCTAGTGAAGGAATGGATATGAAAAATGTGTAATACAAAAATACAGTTTCCTCAGGAGAGCAAGGGGATTTTTCAGGCACAGAGGTTTCACAGCTTCAGTTTGCATTTATGTATTGACCTGAAGAGCTCCTGCTGCAGTGTGTACTGAGACTCTCAAAGCATCAACTGAGCACATCTGGAGCTGAAAGCTGCCAGCTCCTTACTGGCCTTGTGAGAGCTGGAGTGTGACTGGGGAGCGTGGCACTGGTAGTGAAGGAGCTGGAAGAGCATGGATTTGCTGGATGTGTCTGTACTCATGGTGCCAAACTGGCTGCCACTCAGAACCTGAGCCCAGCTGCCCTCAGCCTCTCTGGTAGCTGAGGACCAGCTGGATCTCAAGGGGGCTTTATCTTCTGCCAGATGACTTTACCCTTTTATGCACCTCTGGGCAAAGGAGAGCACCCTCACTCTTGCACTTAGCACACACACAGATGCAGGCACAAAACTTAAAATGAAACCAGTTCTAGAATTGTATCTGTGGTTGGGAGAAAAAGTGAAATGGAAACCTCTGGGGCCAGGGCTGGAGGTGGCTGCCTGGGCAGCACTGCAGCTCAGCTACTGTGCTGCTGCTGGGCAGGGATGTGGCTGCCCTGGCTGTGAGAACTCCTGATGGAAGTTTAGGGCCACTAAGAGATCAGATAAAGTCTGGGCTGATTTTAAACAAGTACATGTGTGGTAGAAAGGAAACAGGAGTGTCCTGCTTTATCTGGTGTGTTCTGGATGGAATCAGAAGTACAGCCTGTCTTCTCTGGGGAAATTTTTGCAGCATTTTGCCAAGAGTTCCAAAGTGAGGTTTCTAAGCTCAGGTAGGGACTGTGTTAAGAGGTGTGGCGTAGTTGGCTTCACAGCAGTGTGAAGTAAAATCTAATTTACGGGAATTATACGTGATTTGTGCATCTCCGGTGTTGGAAACATTTCTAAGTGAGATTGTGATGGAACTGCCTAATGGCAGCAGGTAGTCGACACTGTTACTAGTAAAAGATTAATGAGATGAATGAATCTTTAATCTTGGTGTTTATATTCTAATTTGTTGCTCTTCTTTTCGCTTTATGTTGGCTGGCTCTGTGAAATGCCTTATCGGTGAAAACAGACACATGCTTCGAAGCTTGGAACAAAGATTGTTTCTCTTCAAGAAGCTATGTGCTATGTTAGCACAGGATGATGGGGCTGGAATTTCTGTTTGCAAAATAGGGAATTTATAAATGTCCACTGAGGGAATGTAAAGGCTGGAGTTCCATGGCTTCTCTCATGCAAGTGAACAGGCTTTCACAATACTCTTTTTCTGCTTATAAAATCCATAAACAATCTTCAGCAGTTTTAGTTAATTTGGTCACTGCTTTTTTCCTTCCTTGTAACCTTTTAATTGAACTTTCATAGAATGTATTGGGTTGGAAGGCACCGCTGAAGGTCAGCTAGTCCAACGCCCCTGCAAGAAGCAGAGACATCTCTAACTAACTCTAACTAACTCTTCCATATATCCATAAATGTTCTGGCTTCAGTTCCTTTTTTTTGTTGTTTGTTTTGTTTTTGTTTTTGTCTACTTCTAGAAAATCTTAAATAACCTTTGTGTTTTGGTTTACCAGTAGTAAAGTGAACCTGGTAATAGCTATAGTCATCTCACAAAGAATACACTGAAATTTAACTACAATTTGAAAAGCAATCCTAGATCCTCTGGTTCTTAATTACCATGAAGTAATTGTACAGCACTGCAGCCTTAAAAATAATTTAGTAATGAGTTACTGAACAGATGACCTCATTTTATTCCTCATATCAATTTTTAGAACATGAAAATGTTCTATTTAGTCCATTTTCTGGAATAGAGTATTTGTTACCGACTAATTAGCAGCTAGTTGACATGGATGTAGTTTAGCTTGAGCTTTATCTGCAGTATATTTACTCCAGCAATAAAGGTGCTTGCTGCAGATGGCAAAGCACGTGACAAAGGAAGGACTGTGCTCCCCAATCGATATATTTCTGCTGTAACTGGAAACAGCTTGGAGGCTTGAGAAGACAATCACATTGTTCCTGGAGCTATAATTGAGCAAATGCTATCGAAGGAAGTTGTGGTACAAAACTAAGTAATGACAAGATAGAAACATTCCTTTTGTTGGCAAGAGAAAGTAAAAAACAGAGGTGGGTAAGCGCCAAGAAAAAGGAGGAGCAGTACAAAGTCTTGTCGGATACACTTCAGTTTTAGCAGCTTTGCAAAGGGGAGAAGTGGTGCCCTTAACATCAAATTAATAGTTGCATTATATCATTGTCTTTCATGCCGTGAAGTTTTTGTGCATCTGTGCACACCTATGCTGAATTTCTTACATCTCATGCAAAATAAGCCTTGTTACAAGTTTTGGGGGTCTTAATTAAAATAAGCATGTAGATACTCCTCTGGGAATTGATGAGAGACAAAATCCAAACCCACAGGGTGCTCTAGCTCTTGCTCTAGTGTCTCTATGGCAGATTTAACATGGAACTTGATTTATTTTGTTTTTTTAGCTATTTTTATTTTTACCCTACCCCCAAGGCTATATACTCCAAGTGTGCTGAGTGGGCTGTGTACAGCCTTGCTTGTGTGTGCCACTAGGTCAGCACAGTAATTCCCCACAGTGCTGTAACCAATCATCATCCCAGTCAGCTCTGTCAAACAGGAGACAAACTCTTCTCTGGTGTGCAGCCATAGGACATGGAACAATGGGTATAAACTGAAGCATAGAAGGTTCTACCTCAATAGAAGGAGGAACTTCTTCATTGTGAGAGTGACAGAGCTGCCCAGGATTCTCTTTCTCTGGAGACTTTCAAAACCCATCTGGATGTGTGCCTTCTATACATGTACATGCTTAGTTTTATTTTTGTAACTGACTGGAGGAAACAAGAAGTCACAAGCACAAAGCTCAGTGGCTCAGTACAGCCCTAGTCCCAGTGTCCTCCACTTTCGTCCATTTTTGGGACACATTCAGTTCTCAGTTGATGTGCTTCTATTCTATGATCATAATTGGAGCCCCCAGGCAATATTCATACTACTTTTACAGATGCTCATTACCATGATTCCATCTCCTCATCAGTCAGCACTAGGTGTAAAAAGGGAGTACATGGGGAGATGGTGGTTTGGAGTGTTTGCATGGGGTTTGGGAAGGGGGGATTTCTACGCTCAGACACTAAGCTGAGCAAAATAGGTCAGGACTGTGTATATTCAAGCTACACCTGAGTTGAACAGGGCATTCCTCAGCCGGGTGGGTAGTGAGGGAGTCAGCAGTGGTCTGGTCCACTCAGTCTTGGGGGAGGTCACTGGGAGTGTCCCTAGCAGAGGATTCTGAATCAGCTCACTGGGTAATACTCCTTTCCTAATTGCTAGCTCTTGCTTTTGGGGATGTTCTGGTGAAATATCCCTGCCTCTGAAAGAAGCAGTGAGATGCTGACAGCTTCACTGCTCTGCGGGTTGGTTCATGAGAGGTCTTTCAGTGCTGCCAAAGTAGATTCAAATGAGGACAAATGTTAATGCTGTTGATATTCTTCCACTGTGATTACAGATCATGTATCACATATCAGCTGCTCAGTGGGAAAGCTTGGGACTTCCAATCGAGAACTGTGGGGAAAAAAAAATCCTTTTTTTCTTTTTTTTTATTTTAAGCAGACATACTTTCTGAAATATTTGAGTTTATTTCTTAAAAAACCTCATAAAACATAACTGAGGTATGTGGTTGTTGTGAGATATGAGCTTGTAGTGAGAATCATACATTTGAGGATATTTCTGTGCCATGAGATGAAACAAGATATCAAAAGGCAGGATATAGCCTGATCTACTTGCTATTTTTATGGCACCATTATAACAACCTCCTGCTGCAACTACACAGATCCCACGCTAGAAGCAAGCCTTCCTTGACTCTAGCAAAAGCTCGCGTTCCTCAGCTGCCTCGGAGAGTGAAAAATACCTACATTTGCTGCTGCTGTCAGTTATCCAGAGCAAGGACATCCTGAGCTGGCACCTCCTGACTCTCTATTGTGCTCTGCTTTAGCATGTGACCGTGGCTGCTGCAGACTGGTGACAATTTAGCCATTCACACAGCCCCACGCCACCCGTTCTGTGCAAACATTGATCTTTTTTTTTAACAAGAAAATCCATAGACGTCAAGTCCAGGGATTTGAAAACGGGGGTGTAAAAAGAACTCCTTGGTTGTTTAGTATTCTTGGTAGTCTCTTAAGGCAGTTTGCTGGGCAAACTACGAAATTAAAACTTCCCTGCGCTTAATGTGATTTAAATTGTAAGAGCTCAGGCGGTAGCTAAGGCGGTTGGTGGTGGTTTTCAGCTGTTCAGAGTCTCTTTAACGTAACCACAATGCGTTGGTTCGCCTGGCAGGGGAATCTCCACAGCCAAAGCAAAGTCGCAGTTTGCGTTCCAGAGGCGCAGCCATCCGCGGGGGATTCACACCTCGTTCTGCTCAGCGGCGGTGCTAGCGCAGCCCCTGCCTGCCCGGAGCACCAACGAACGCGGGGCGGCGGGTCGCTTCCAAAGCACCGGCTGTGCTCGCCCGCGGGAAAACACGCTGTGCGTGAGGGCTGCGGCCGGATGACCCGAGCTGTGGCGGGACAAGCGGGACTCCATGGTCAAGCTTTAGGTCTCCGAGTATCGGATTAAGAGCCTTGCGGTCGCTTAACGCGAAGCCGCGATGCACAAGGAATTCTCTCGGCCGGTTCCGAGCTCTTTAGCGCTCCAGCACGTAGACCGTTCCAGGTTTCGGTGGCGGCCGGGACGGGCGCGCCCCGCCCCGCCCCGTCTACAGCTGCCGGGCCAGCCCTCGCCGCGCTCACCTGGGCGGGGCGGGGCGGGCCGCTGAACTGACGAGCGGCGGCCCCGCCCCCTCGAGCACGGGCGGCGCCTCCGCTGCCGACCAGCAGCCGGTGGGGGGAGGTGGCGGTTGTAGGGCCGAGCCGAGGGCAGCTGGGACTAGCGCCGGGGCCGCCATGGAGCCCTCAAGGGACCAAGGTAAGGCATGGGGGCGGGTGCTGCCGCCGCACCTCGCTCAAGCGGCCCCGGGTGGCGGTGCCCGGCGGTTGCCCTCGCAGCCCTTCCGCCAGACCTGCCCGGCCCCGCCGGCTCGCGGCCGGCCCGTGCTCGGCGCAGCCTGGGGCTGGGCGAGCGGAATCCCCTCGGGGTAACTTCCGCGGCAGGGGCTCAGCGCGCCCGGCCGAGGGGCCGGGACGAGAGAGGGTCCCTTTGGCCTGTCTCGGGGTTGCGCCTCCCGCCGCGCCGCGGGCTCGGAAATGCGGAACCGGGGGGCGGGGGCGGTGCGTATCTCGCCGCTCCCCGGGCACGAGCGGTGAATCCCGGCCTTCCCGCTGCGGCCACGGAGGAGAAGAAACTTTCTGGTTTCATGCAGGAGTAGAAGCAAGAGCGCTTTGATTTTACGAGTACGCAACTTTTGATTAAGTCGCCCTGTTCATAGGCTGTTAGAATTTTTATTTTTTTTTCTTCTTAGCTCTTTCCATCCCAGGGCTGCTCCGCTGCTGGCGGTTCCCTGTTGGCAGCCGCCCCTAGGCTCCTGGGCGGCACCTTCGGGCTGCCGCCTGCGCGGCTCCGCGAGGCGATGCCGGTGCCACCCCGCTGCGCCCTTTGCCCGAGACAGGCTTGTCCTACCTGCCGCGCTCTCCTTTCAACGCCGCTGCCCGGGAGCGTACCTGGTGCCTCGATGAGGGCTGTGTGCTACATAGCGCTGTATCACTCGGAGTCTTCTGCGCGATGTGTTAACGGGACTACATACCAGCAGCTTTCCCCAAGACGAAGTGAGGCAGGCCGGGGTCAATAAGCCGCTTTGTTTGAGCGAGCTGCTGGGGGCTGCTCGACCCAGCTCAACGCCGGCGCCCTTGGACTGATTCTGCTCAGCTTTTTCCAGCTGAGTGCGCTCAGGACGATAGGAAAGGTTCACTTGTGGCAGCGGTGCTGGAGCCGCACGAGGTGCTGGGAGTGCACTGGGTAGACAAGCTCTCTGCTCTGCCGGGTGAGCTGGTTCAGGCACCACCCTTGATGTGCCTGTGCACTAGTTTAACTGCTTCAAGGCTGTTATAGTACACTTGTGCAATTAGCAATGGCTTCTGAATCCCTCTGTATGTAAAGGGCAAGGTTTCTTTACTGGAGCAGAACATAATCTGGTTGAGGGGCTGAACCTCCTCAGGGAGGTTCCTTCAAACATGAAGTCTTGTGTCTCACTTCGATATATAGGTTTTTTGTTTTGAAGAGCATGAAACCCTGTCAGCCACAAAAAACAAACAAACCCCAAGACTTGTTCTCGGGGACTAACAAACACTGTTCCTGGGTGACTTGGTCTAGGTGATCCTGCTCGGGCAGGGGGGTTGGACTAGATGATCTTCTAGGTCCCTTCCAACCCCTAATATCTATGAATCTATGAATCTATGAACACAACCATTCAGCCAGAAAAATACCGGGATCTTTTAAAGTGTTAGTGATGGTGCTGACACTTTCCTTTTTGTATGAACACTGCTTTGTACAAAGAGGGTGCTGTACCTTGAGTTGTATACTGGAATTGTGTTTATAGTATGACAAGTGACTTGTATGGAGCGAGCTCCTTTTTGGAGTTGGTTATGCTGGTTTTTGTGTAAGGTGAAGAGCTGCAGGTACAGTGGGAAAATCTAGAATAGCCAACATGCTTGTGCCTGTTCTATTAACAGCTTCTAAGATCCTGCAAGTTAGCCTTTGAAAACCCATTTCCCTGGTGAACTGGAGTGTTAGCAGTGGAAATTGTGCTTGATGATATGATACGGTATTACTCACCAAAGCTGGGCCCTTGGCTAAAATCCAGGCTGCCAGGTTCTGTCTCTGAGGCTGGCTTAAACATCCTGTGTTGCCTACTTTAACCAGCAGTTAATTCGTTTGAAGTGTAACTTGGGGGTTGCATTTTTCATTGTGATGACAGCTTTCTCAGCTAGTGAAAGCTGGGAGGTGGGAAGAAAACTTGTTATTACAATTTTAATTATTAGGCAAGGCTAATGCTCCAGGTGTGTAATGTTTAAGTCCCCCCTTCTCTTGAGTTGGGTATGGCAGCAGCAGCAGAGCCCCTGAGCAGTTTTTTCACTCCAGGTGTCTGTGTTCAGTGAAGGGACGTGTGACCTGACTGCATGGCTCTGCGTGGGGCTCAGTTCACTCCTACTGCTCTGGAATGCTTAGGCTGCAAGTGCCTGGGGTCTCTTATTCTGTGATTACAAGCACCAAAACAGCGACTTAAGCCAAAGGGATATAATCCTCTCCTGAGATGAGGAGTCCCTCCTTCTGTTGCTTTATGTGAAGTTGCCATGCAGAAAAATCTGGTCTTTCACAGTGTGGCCTCAGTTGCTGAATGGATGAATAACTACAGTTGTGTTTTCACAAAGTCTGGCTTTTATTCCTTTTCCCCTCCACAAAAAAAAAAAAAAAAAAAAAGAGAAAAGAAAAGAAAAGAAAAGAAAAAAGTTGTGTACCTGGTTTTGCTTGCAAAAAGTGTCTCTGTGGCTCACCACTGTTAGTGCTGAGGGTTCTCCACCACAAAGATACGGATGCAGCCACCCCAGCAGTAGAAATGTGCTGCTGTGCTCTGCATGAGGAGCCCGTGCCATGGGGCAGCTTAGTGCAGCCCTCCAGCACAGCAGTTCTCTAGCCACACCATCTCTGGGGTTGTGTTCAGGGGGTTCCTCTTATGCTTCAGTGGCTCTTCACTTACGTAACCTGGTGTCTTTCAACATCTTCTTGCTTTGTAGGACTTTAGAGTCCTGAAAACACTACACATGATTTTTTCTGACAGATTCTGGAAGCCTTTATTTTTATAGAGCCTTGACTTGCATTTCTGGGGCTGGCAAAATGGACTTTAATGTTCCTTTTGTGTAGAAGTTTTTGCTGGCAGTGGGACAAATTTCCCTCCTTGGCCTAATGGACAAAGCTGCACCTTTTTCTATTGCTTTATTTGTTTTCTTTATCACTAGGTACTCACAGTACTGTAGGTAAGAATTTTTTTTGCCTTAAGGTGCAATTGTGAAGTCAAACACTTGTCAGTAAATAAGAGTGGACAGCTCATGTCGGAATTGCAAAAGAAGAGTGATTGCACTGCACAGAGTGTCTGTGGCTGTGACCTGAAGATGAAAGAGGAAAAAACAGGCAGAACAGCTACATTAGTTGTTCATTTGTACAGCAGCAAGTCTTGCCCTCTCTTGCATGAAAAACTTGGGGAGTTAATGTCATTGTTTTGACTTGTGCTGAGGGTCCTGGCTTTACAGGGTGGTGTTATGCAAGTTATTTAACGGCCTTGATCGCCTCCCTCTCAGCCCCTGCCAGGAACCCATGTACTGTGTTGAAGGGATGTTGGAGCAGCTGATGCACCAGCAGCTGCCAGTGAATCTGTGCAGACACCTGGCGGCTGGGGCAACGTCACCTGTTCCCACCCTGCCCGGTGCTTGGCCAGTGAAGGGAAATGTGCTCTCACCCACTTCTGGAGAGGTGAAAGAGGAACCCTGCCCAGCTCTCCAACAGCAGGAAGAGTCTGGTGCTTGTAGTATGCATGGATCTCCTATCCCTGTTCCCTACAACCAGCATTGTCACTTGCAGTCAAGACAGCCCTTCACCCAGTCAGGGTGAAGCCTGCGCTCAGACTTCTTGGGGTAGGGAAAGCTTAGCTAACTGCTTCCTTTTGATCCTCCAAGGACACCAAGCTGTAACTGCTCAGAGCTTTTAAAATCCCAGTGACATGAAATTGATTCGACCTGTTTGTTACATATTCCCACATTTTGAAGCTCTGTGAAACAACCCATGTGTTCCCCTTTCTGCCCCTGCAGATGCCCACTTAAGCAGTGGGAGACCTCAGAGGCTCGGTTGGGTCTTGCTGGCTCAAAACAAAGCACTCTGCTCTCAGCTCCAGTGGTGCAGGCTGGGCAAATGCCTTACTTTGCTTGATCTGGGTGCTTAGTGGGTGAAGTGGGAACAGCTGATTTTTATGGCTGAGATTGGGTGCCATATGTTAGCAGGGCTCCTAAAGCTGGCCTGGGTCTGAGTGCTGATGAGCTGCTTTCAGCTGTGCCTGGAGACTTCTGAGCACAGCCCCTTTCCTCTGCAGGAGCTGGCAGTAACCATGTATTGCACTGGTCTGCCTTGGGAATTCTATTAGCATTCATTTTCTTGCTCCTGTCTATCTTGTACATGCATTTTTTCCATCTCTTCTACAGCTGCTAAATACAGTAGCCCTTGACTACAGCCCCCACATCATGAGCCAGATCTCAGCATAGTCCTGGGCAGGGTCAGGTGGAGAGAGGAACTAGGTGTGGGGCTTCTGATGCTTTCTGTTGTGCACTGACACTGCTGGGTGAGGACACCCCAAAATCTGCTTTGGCTGCCTGGAACATAGTGAAGGTTGGGGTGTTGGGTACCTTTTGCCCTCTTTCTTCACAACCATTTTCTCCTTTAACAGGAAAATGTCCAGACAGTTATTGTGGGGAGGGAGCCCCTCAGCCAGTACAGAGAAGTCTAGTGTGAAGTCAAGGGACTAGATCTGTCACATAAAATCAGTGAGGTGTTTGTGGATTGCTGATTCCTGAGTGAGCTGGACATTACTGCATCTAAGGGAGGATATCAGCTGTATCTCTTCAAAAAGTGATGTTTCCATGGCAGCAGATAGAATGCAGGGAGTCTTCTTGCAAGGCAATGTTTTCTTGACCAGTTTTCAAAATAATAAAACCCAAACAACTCCATTCTTAGTTTAATAGGAGAGAAAGGAAGGCTGCTTGCTGAACCCTGTGCAGCAGACATCTGATGGGTGTGGTTTTTTCCATGTTTTTCCACTGGAAGCTTTGTAATAAGGGCACTTCTGATTTGAGATTTGCTCTGTGGAGGAAAGGAGGTGTTTGCCCTTGTCCTTTTAATAACCTGTAGTGAGTAAGCAGAAAAATGTCAAACAAAGGGTAACTGAAGGCAAAGAAAGCATTATGTGAGATTAAGCACTAAATTGAAACGCTCTTGTTCAGCCAAGACTGTCACTCTCTGTCAGCTTCAGTTTAAGAATCCAGAGACACAGGTTTCTCTCCTGTTAAAGGTGGGGAGCACTTCAGAGTCCCTGATATTTGGGTGTGTATTAGCCAGAGAGACTGGGAGCCTTCATTCAAAAACCTTACACTGGAGGGTAGGCTTTCAGCCACAAGCCTTCTTTACTGAGAAAATCTGCAGTAACAGACCAGCTACCCATAACTTTCTGATCTGGATCTCTCCAGATGATGTCATTCCTGCCATTTCCTCCTCTTCCTCATTCTCCTCTTGCCCTGGGTAAGGCAGATGAAGGGCCATGTAGCTGTGTGTTGGCTTTGGCAGTTTGACAGTGATAGGGTACACAAATGTACCTGATGTTGAATGGGGTTGCCCAGCATCAAAACACTGGCTGCTGGCAGAGGCATAGACAGCTCTTCTCAGGGACTTCTCTGCTATTGCAGCTGCAAGTGGTGGCAGTTGTTCATGTCAGTCTGCAGCCCCTAGTTAGGGACAGTGCAGCAGAGTGCACTGAAAACACTGGAGAGAAGTCAAAAAGAGTTCAGACAGAGCAAGCCTGACAAACCTCTAGTCCTGAGGCCTTGCAAGCTCAGTTCAAAGCTTATGACCTGTTACTAGCAATGGCAGAGGCTGGTGAGCAGCTGCAACTTGCTGGGGATGCTGGGAGAGACTAGCAGAGGCAGAGCAGCAGGTCGGGTTTTTTTCCTCCTATTTTGCTTTCCCTTCTCTAGCAGCTAGAGGGGAGTGGAGTTTCATCAGAGCCCCCGAGGCCTGGGATGCAGATGTAGCCCTGTGCCAAGGGAGGCAGCCTGGGCTGGAGCTGATGTTTTCAGTCAGGTGCTTCCCCTGTGCTTTGCTAGGATCAGAGCCCACGCTTGGCAGGGATCTTGGTTCATGAGAAAAACATCAAAGATGCTGAAAAAGAAGCTTTACAAGTAATGCTTCTTAGCTGCTCTCCAGTGTGGCAGAACTGCACGCTTCAGCTGTGAACACAGGGATGTTGCTTACTTCTGTTTTGCTTTGTTCACTTCAGAAAAAAGTACTTTAGATAAACTGCTGGCAGGAGTCCTAAGCTGAGCAGAAAGCAGTTCTGCTCACTACACTCTCTCAGATGTTCTCTGCCTATACAGGTATCACATCAGAGCATTGGAAAGTCTTGATTAACTTGATCAGGATAACACAATTTAAAAGAAACCCCTCTGATGCTTCCACTTGAGTCGTCCAGCCCTTCCAACCCAGAAGAAGGGTCAGGGGTTTGCAATGGGCACAGTTCACACGGGCTGCTGGGACCTTATCCCCAAACTTGGGCTGGGAACACATACTCCAAACCCAAGTTAAGGATGTGTGGGGGAGGATCCTGTGCTCCATAGAAGTTGGCCTTTAATTTATGTAGCTGAACTGCTAAGGACTCTAGGCATATTCTAGCTGCCTGCTACTGTTGTTTAAGTGCAGTAATTTGGAAGGACGGGAAAACTTTAAAGCTTTACTGTTGTATTCTCCAGTAAATCAATCATTAATGGCATTAAAGATGTGTTCTGGGTGCCCACTTCAAACCCCCTCATCTTTATTCACTTGATGGAGGAATAAAGAGTTGCTGATACCATTTAAATAACTGTTTCTGGGAATAAATAAGTAGTCTTTTCTGAAGTACACTTGCATTTCTTAATGCACTTCTGGTAAATGCTGAGGAAAAGCAGTGAGACTTGAATCTGTCTTGTGAACTGCTACTTGAGCTTTGTATACTGATCTTGTTGTTCTCCCAGGACTGACAGTATAAATAATGGTCCTTTCTGGGTTTAATGCCTTGCTAGCAAGCATGTGTACCCTCTACTCAGTCTAGCAGAATGAGTGTGGACACTAAACAGGCAGTAGTAAACTTCTTGGTAAAAGTAAAATGCAGTGGTTAGGTGGTACAGTGCTTGTCTGTAAAGAAGCCATTTCCGTGGCTTTGCAGTGTGTATGGGATGCTTGGTAAATACGTTTTCCCACGAGTCATGGATGTGGAGAGTTGGTCTTTACAGCCCAGCAGTTCTGCAGGAAAGGCAGGTGGTGTTCTGAGAGGGCAGCTGGGATGGTAGGTGAGCCTTTTGCCTAATGCACCTCTTTGGGTGTGTTGCCTGAAAAACCAGCGCCTGAGCTGCGAGTTATTTGCACTATTAAGTGGTATAATTTGTTCCTGTAAGTTGTACTGGGTTGGGGCAACCTCCAGTATCAATACAGGCTGGGGGATGAAGAGACTGAGAGCAGCCCTGTGGAGAAGGACTCGGGGTACTGGTGGATGAAAAGCTGCTAAAGAGCCATAAGCACGTGCTTACAGCTTAGAAAAATAGTTTCGTCCTGGGCTGCGTGAAGAGAAGTGTGGGCAGCAGGTCCAGGGAGGTGGTTCTGCCCCTCTGCTCCATTCTGGTGAGACCCCACCTGGACTACTGTGTCCAGCTCTCGAGCCCTCAATCCTTGTTAGGAGAAGGTCCAGAGGTGGGCCACAAAAACCATCAGGGGACTGGAGCATTTCTCCTATGAAGAAAGGCCGAGAGATTTGTGGTTAGCCTGGAGAAGAGAAGGCTCTGAACCTTCTTGTGACCTTTCAGTACTTACTGTAAAACCTGAAAAACTTTGTGGGAAAATCCTCTTTGGACAAACTTTCCTTTCCCTTTTCTTTGGTGCCTTCTGCTGTTGGAGTAGTGTTTTATGACTGACTGTTGATCTGTGTGACAGTGGTATCTCTCTAGGTTAACAGTTTCATTTAATTTACTGTCCTAGTCTGACTTGGAATAGGAGCAAATGTCTCTTAACGGGATTTACTCAGCTCAAGCAGCATTAAAAGTTATTCAAGGACATATAAATTGGATCAAATCTCAGAGTACTTCTTAATATGACTATCGTATCATAATACTATGTTAATATGACCTTCAGTGGTCATAATACTTCAAAGGTAGATACATTATCTGCATTTTATTGGAAAAAAAACAACAAAAAAAGCCAGTCAGTGCAGTTGGCTTGTTAGCAAATTGCTCTTGGTTGATTGCATGCGCAGCTGCAGGATTCTCCCTCTTATCTCTTAAATGAGGTTAAGAGCAGTGCAGAAATATTCAAGCCTTGCATTGTGATTTTGGCCATGTCAGAGCACAGTTGAAGGTCCCTGTGCTAGTGACAGCAGCTGCTCCAGCTCAGCCTGGGAGCACTGCAGGGACTGGGGCTGCCTGGCTGGGTAGCAGCAGTAATGGGCAAGGAGCAGCCCAATTCCTCCTGGAATGGGACACTTCAAGCAGTACATAGTTAGATGGGTGACTGGTAAATGCCAGTCTGGTAAAGGACTGGGTAACATGTTTGATGGTGCAGAAGCACAACTTGCCCCGTGTTGAATCTCTGATGAGGGCTGTACAGCAGCAGTGACCTCTCTCTTGGGTCTTACTTCAAGTTAGGTGGGTTCACCAAAAAACTGCAGTGGGTGAGAAAAGTAGATAAATAATGTGGGCTTGTCTTCGTTATGGGCTCACCTGCTTAGATAAGCTACCAAACTGGCTCACTGGCTATTGTTGGCTTTTAAGTACTGCCCCGACAGGCTCCTTCTCTGAAGGGCTTGTGACAAAAAAGCCTTTTAGTCCAAAGTTATGATTTGTCTGGTTGGGGAAGGGGGGTATCAGGAGCATGTTCTTATGACCTATGAGATTTCTGGGGCATATATGACTGGGTATTTATTTTACCAGTGCACTTCTGCTGGCTAGGCAGGGTTTTTCAGTTCATGGACATCTCACACTCTCAGATCAGCCAAGAGCAAAAATGTTAATAAGATTTGTACATAGCCTGCTACTTAACAGTTGCTTATGTTGGAGAAATCATACTTTAAGTGTTATGTGATTGCACTTGGTTGACAGCACCAGTCAAGGGTTGTGAGCTGCCAGAACAGGTTGCCCAGGGAAGTTTGGGATGTCCCCTCACTAGAAGTGTTCAGAGCCAGGCTTGATGGGGCTTTGAGCAACTGGATCTAGTGGGAGGTGTCCTAGCCTGTGGCAGGAGGGGCTGGAACTTGATAATCTTTAAGGTCCCTTCCAACCAAAACCATTTTATGAGTCTATGATACAATACTTTTTTTTTTTTCTCTCCCCAGATTCTAGCCCCACTGGTCAGCTACCTTTTTCCTGCAGACTCCTAACTGAAATCAAAATAATCTGCTGCTGTAAATGCTCTTGCATTCCTACCCAGCTGTCATAATACTTCTGTACACTGGGGGAATGTGTAGAAGTGCAAAGTCTCCCATACTTCAGTTTGTAAAGTATGGGAGAAAATGGAACTTTATTCTGTCAGCAGGTTTTTATTTGTAAATCTAATTCATAAGATGAAGGGCTGGCCACAGATCTCCCCTGGGTCAGTATACCAGGACTCCTCGTGTTCCTGAACAGTCTTCAGGGCTGCACACATTGGAGGATCTGGGTGAGCAGCCTGTGACTTTATACAGCCTTAGTCGCTGAATGGTTGAGGTGGGAAGGGACATCTGGAGGTCATCTGGTCCAACCTTGCTGCTCAAGCAGGACCACCTAGAGCTGGCTGCCCAAGACCATGTCCAGGTAGCTTTGGAATATCTTCAAGGATGGATACTTACCCTAAGCCTTGTTGCTCACATCAAATTCTGTGCTGCTTGGTTGCTTAGGTGCTTCTGTGCTCTGTACTTCTGTCTTTGATAGTGACTGGTGACAGTTCTGTGTGGTGCCAAATCCAGGCATGAGCTTGGTGACTACATGGTGGGAGCTCAAGCACTGACGAGTGTTTGCTGGTGGTATTAAGGTATTGCTAAGGCTACAGATGGTGCTTTTCTTGGAGATTAGCCTTTCAGATACCACGGTACATGATTCAGCCTAACATGTAATCAGATCTGCTTTCTTCTTCCTGCGTCAGCATTGGCTTTGTGGTGGCATCTGATTCTGTGCAGTGGGAATGGTGGGCTTTTCTGGAGCTGCTTTTCAGAAATGGAAGCTCTGGTGTGCAGTGTTGCAAGAGAGGGCTGTGCTTTGGGTGCAAAAGAGAAGATTTGTCTTCTGAGGGAGAGTGGGAGTTGCTCCAATTGAACTCACTCAAGTAAAGCTTTTAATTAGATGGCAAGTGAGATACTAAAACTTTGTTTAAAACAATTCCATTCTGCACTACAGCCTTTACTTTCTAATCTTTTCCAGCTGTCATGTGTCTGCAGCTCAGCACTATTTCTTCAGTGTTTCTGACAGGTTCAGTCTTTTGCTGGGGATTGAAGCCTTTAGAGCATGTCAGCATAACTGGAATAAGCAGCTGAGGTCAAATAATGAATATACTTCTTTAAAATCTGCCCAATTTTTTTTTTTTCTTTTACTCTGTTAATCTCACTTGGAAATGTTCCTCTCTGCAGAGTTTGGCCTGACTTTTCCAGAGTCTATGTGATGCCCTCTCTAACTGATCGCTGGTTCTGAGGTGCTGACTTTGGCTGGAACTCTTCAATGGGTTGGAAATGCTTCTGGTGGTTGTTGTGGTTGACAAACGTGGCTGCTTTGACCACTGTTTGAGACACAAAACTTTGCCATAAGTCAGAGATTTCTGCCCAACGAAAGTATTTGAATGCTGAAGCAGATGTGTTCAAAAGATAATGGAGGACTTGTGCAAATGCAGAGACTTCTGTCTTACAGGAACTGGATAAGAGTCTTACTGTGGTATCAGCTCATCTAGCAGCAAAAGATGCTGGAGTGTGGATTTACTCCCTCACAAGGTCTCAGGAAATTAGTCTGAGTTTATAATTGGATTGAGAGGAGGAGAGAAGAGAATTGCTGCCTTGGCTAAGACAGGCATCAGCTGTCTGAAATGCTGTGGGCTGAGACTGGGTTAAGAAAAGAGCAGCACTAGCAACCCCATAAGCCCTTACTGGGAGCTCAGCAGTGTTTGTGTTGTGGAACAATAAATCTTGGGAGAATGCTGATCATTCTAGAAGGGGTTGGTTTGTTTGAATGCGAGTAATTGAAGGCAGCATCTAGTCTTAAGAAAATGCTGTGGAAGATATTTCTATACAAAGAGCCATCCTGGACACTGTGGTTGCACTGGGGTGAAGCTCGTCCAGAGAGAGTGTTTTAGGGGAGGCTGAAGTAATGAGATGGTGTTGAGTTAGACTCTGCTAGAAGACAGCAAATGCCTACACCTTTAAGCCCCAATATGCTGACCATCACTACCAGGGCTGCAGAAACCTGTACTCAGGCTGTTCAGAACTGCTGTAGCTGTGCAGCTCCATTCCTGTCGTGTGCAAATCTCAGGTGCTGAAAGAGGGAGGTACCAGCTGTTAAGGGGAGAGGAGAGTGCAATGTGGGAGTAGGAGCACAAAGGTACTAACTTAAAGCTCGGTTGGTGTTTGGGCTTCTGTCCTATTGCTTCATGGCATCTTTCTCTCTTAAAGCAGTTTTAAGGCCTTGGATTGGGTACCGAAAGGCTTTACTCATCTGGGAACTGGTAAGACATGGAAGATCAAATTGATGCTAGAGAACCTAGATTGGCTTAAGATCTTAAGTAGCTTTATAGCTCTTCGAATGACTTATGTCCTATAAAGCTCAGTTGGAGTGTGGAGAGGAGCCTGACTGCTGCTGCCTGATTGGGATCTGTTGGGGAAAGAATGGGGGATGTCCCACAGTTACTGGGAGGCTTCCACTCTTGCCTGTTAACAAATTGCAGAGGATGCAAATACAAACCAGGTATAGGCTGAACAGCCAGTTAAATCTTAACAATCAACCTTGAAATGAGTTTGAATCTTTTTGCTGTGCCTCCAAATCAGCAAGCTTCTCTTCCCTCTCTTTGGCAATAAACTCTTCCCCTCATGTTCCTCATCTGCTCGCAGAGTTAAGTTCTGGAGTAAGCTTGCCCAAAATATGGGCAAGTCTGGCATCTCTGCTTTAGCAGGACGCAAAAGCTTCATGCCAGTTTCTCAAACACCTGTTTCTAAAGTGCCGTTGATGACTTAAGTACCAACCTCTTGTTATCCTGAGTTCTTAAGGGCAACTGAGTAGTTGTTCCAGAACAGCTTCAGTTGTAATCTCTTGCAGAGTGAACAAAACCCTGCTGCTGTCTGGAGCAGGTACTTCTGAGCCTTCAAGGTCTCTTCAGGTCCCGGCTTGCAGCTGGTACCTGCAGTAGTAACCAGGGTACCCCAGGAACAGCTGAGTTTGCTGTGCAAGGCACCCAGTGGTACTGGAGTATGCATGGCAGCTACTCTAAGCTGCTTAACAAAGTCTAAACTGAAGCCCCAGCTCTAAAATCTATGCCTCGTGCTGGGAGGGCAGGGTGCATTTAGCAGGGGGTGGCTCTGCTGCCTCAGCTCCACCTACAGCTGGCTGCATGTGCTGGGAGTTGCCATGAAGAGTCAGGAGGAGGAAGGCCATGCAGTGTGGTATTTTGGTCATGGGAGAGCCCTCTAGAAAGGCTTCATAATGAGCCTGTTTTCATAGTGTAGAGAAGCCTCAATTCCTACCATTGCTTTACTATATTCAGGCTGTTGAGAACAGCCACACTTGTCAAAAAGCTTCATGTTGTAGAGCAAAACCTTTATTTTTGGTCCTGTGTGGCTGCTGTCTGTTATCCTCATCCTGCTTTGTTTCCTTGGGGCCATCACTTTAATTTGGAAAGAAGTGCATTCCTCCTTCAGATGCAGCTTACCAACAGCTGCCAGGCCCTGTCCTCCTTGGGCTGCTTTTCAGCAGCACAGGGGGAGTGCTGCCTTGATCTGCCCCAGTTTCTGGGTGTGCTGGGGAGCTGCTGGGTGGATAAACTGACTTGTTACAGCTGTCCAGAGAGTATTTGTCTTCCCTGAAGTGGATGACCTAGGGATGACAGGTAGCCTAAAACTTGTATTACAACAGATTTGGAAGGGTGGACTGCAGTCCTTTCTCCTTACAACCAGATGGGCTTGTACTTAAGAGTGAAGACCATCAAACTTCCCTAGGTGATGAGGAAGAAGACAAGCTTCCTTCTTCCTTCCTTCTTCAGCAAGACAGCTTCCTTCTGCACCAGGGAGGATTTTTAGCTGAGAATGAGTGAGGAGTGGTGCTCCCGTGAGCTCCTGCAGGTAAGAGAGCAGGAGGCCAGTGTGTTCAGGCAGCTTGTTTGGGAGTTGATATAGCAAACCTTCTTCAGATGTACCTGCCAACCCCTACCATTCTATGATTCTATTATATTTCCCTTGCATTTGGAAAACAGGGGAGAGATGTGTTCCAGGCTCCTGCACTCTGTGTTATGAGCCTGCAGATAGTCTGTACCAGAAGCCAGTGTAGCTCTGCAGTCTGAAGGAACTGGTCTTTAATTAGCTGGAAGGTCTGTTCTGTGCCCACTGGCTGCAGTGGGAGTAGAAAGTTAAGCCTTCAGAAGTCATAGACTTACTTCTTGTGTCAGCAGGGAATGCAGTGCCTGGGCTTAACTTGGATGTGCTGCAGGGCTCCTTCTCCCAGCTCTGATCAGAGGGTGGTGTAATGTCTGATCAGCTCTGGCTTAAATCATCACTCTTATGATGGAGGAAAAGAGTAATTTCCATTTGATTATGCTCCTCTGTGTGCTGGCTGCAATGAAGAGACAGGTGAAGGTAGTAGGTTGGGAGGATAATGGTTGCTCTGCTGCTGGGAGGATCTTCACTGCTAGAAAGATGGATTTTTTTTTTTTTTTTAATTTTTTTTGTAAAGAAGCTGATCTTGGCAGAAAAAAAGAAAAGCAGTGAAGCATTGCAGAACTGTACCGAGTACCTCTTTAAGATAACCAGCACTGCTTCCCAGGGCTAAAATCTTACAGCCCCAGCATGAAATCAGCTGCCTTTTGTAGGTTGACCTTTCTGTATTGTATACGTGTCAAAAGAGAAACGCATTTCATCATGATGGTGCATTCTGGTGTTATTTGTTCTTGGGATAGCTGCCTGCTCTAAATGACACTGGCTGGAGCTCCAAGGACATAGGGCAGAGCACATCAATAATATTAAACCCAAATAAGACAAAACTTAAACCTCCTCTCACACAGATACATTTAGCCTCGTGGGCAAAAGTCCTAGTGCCTGTTAGCACATTGATTAAAAATCCTGGGTGGTGGTGATAGCAAAGCCTTCGGAGCTGCCTGCTGCTTGCTCCTGTTCCCAGCTCAGTGCTCTGTGATACCTGGGCAGCAGGTCCTGGCTCCTGGTTATTACACTGGTGGAAGCAGCTGGAGAAATAGTTACGCACGCAGAATTTTCCATTAATCAGAGAAAAAAAGTCCTACACAGATGGTATATAGGATAGATTACGGCTAGTAATCCTTTTGTGTCCTAGAAGATTAAGGATATCCTGGTGTAGCTGCAGTCAGCTGACCTTTTTTTTACGTAAATGATTGAAAATTCTTCATGTAGTTCTGCAGGGGACCAAGGCTCTTCAGAAGCTGTGAACTGTGTGCTGTGAATGTTTGTTAAAGGAACGGTCTGTTTTAAGTCCAGCCCCAGTTATAAATTTACAGGAACTTAACTTTGGGCCATGTAAACAGCAGCAGCTAAAAGGTGCCTAAGAAAGCTCTTGCTGGACAGCTCTGTGAAATCTAACAGAGGTGTATGAGAGCTGAATTTTCTGAGGAGGGATAGTGTCATGTGAAGAAACAGAGGCTTTCTGAATCCTACTGTCCGGGGCGCCCAGGAAGCGAAGATGAATGCTGTGGTGGAGGAGGAGGATGGCTGCGAGCTCTGAGCTGTCTGGCATGGATCTCTATGAGGATTACAAATCACCCTTCGATTTCAATGCTGGAGTGAACAGAAACTACCTCTACCTGTCACCTAGCATAAACCTTTCTCCACCCGGATCACCTACACTGGCAAAGTCTGGTAACTTCCTTCTCTTTCCTTTTTTAAAACCTCTATATGGAAAGCTTAGTGATTAATATCTCTGTAAAAAAGAACTTCTCAAATTAAGAACCTGTGAAATTTGGCCGGCGTGCAGGTGTAAATGAAGGTAAAAGTTGACCTGTTAACTCTGGTAGTTTCTTAGCTTTGGTGCGTCATATAGGAAATACCTCCTATGCTGTGCATTTACCAGCTTTACCTTGTTGTGTCTTAATTCAGTAGAAAGGCAGTTTGAGGGAAAATGAAGTAAGGAAAACAATAAGGAACAAAAGGGCAAATTCTGCAAGATTGGAGTAATTGGCGTAGTTTGACTATAAGCTTTTTTTGGGGGGAGACTAGGGGGAGGATGATCAATCGTACTGGTTTCAAGCTGGTGGGCTGTAGTACAGAACACCCACAGCCTTGCCTCCCAACACATCAAACCTTGTCTGGTTTTACCTCCTTTCCATTCCGTGCTGCTGGATGTGATCTTCCAGAGGGATTGAAAATACAGAAAGCTTAGCCCTACCTCAGGTGTGACAGAGCAAAGTTACAAAGGAGTTGGTGCTTTTTTTTTTTTTTCTGATGGGTTCGTTCTTTACAATCTTAAAGAAATGTGCATCCCGTGGAGAATGTCTGATGAACTGAAACCCCTCCATGAACTTGGTGACCTTGCAGCCTCCGGGGAGCAGTGGTCAGCTTTCACTTTGGCAATTACTGTATCTCCCACCTCATCCAAAGTGGGGGAAGAATCTCACCGTAAGCACCTAACTGCTGGACATGTATTTCTTTTTCATTCTCTTGGAATGAATGTATAAGTGTTTCTGTGTTGAAGAAATATCTTTCTTTGACTTTTTAATTGAGATAAATGGGAAGCACTTAAATTTGATTTTCCTTACATATTGCAGAATAAATATCCCCTCTAGCTCTGTACATTCCTCAGATGTTGCTGTGATCTTACAGTCTTGTAACAGCTTGTACTCCTGAACTCGAACAAGGGCCATTTTTCTTCTGCTTTGCTGACTGTACAGCAACAGCCAAAATGCTTACTTGGGGTGTCTGACCCGGAAGATACCTTTCTAGAGATAAAGCTCTGTGGAGGTGAACCCTCCCCAGCTGAAATAACCTGGGCTTCCTTAAACTGCTCATGCTCACTGCTAACCCCTGAATTCAGGCAAGAAAGAGGTAGGGACTTCTGGTCAAAGCAGGGCAGGAACTTGGGTTGAAACCAATGAAAGCAAACCCCAAGTCAGAAAAACCTGGGTGTGAACTGAATGACTCTAATGCTTTACCTACTCTTGCAGAATAACAGGGGGTTAAAGGTTGTTGCCCTGAATCTGACTTGGGGAGTCCTAATCCACCAACTTGTTTGTGTCTTTATTTGATTCATTGAAGTAGATCAAATAAACTGCTGATGTGTGTTCATCTTGACATACAGACACCTTAAAGACAGATGTTAAAACTAGGTAACTTTTCCCACTATTAGATAGGTCTTCCCATTTATTTTTCTTTTCCCCCAAGGGAATTTCTACTGTTTAAGAGTTTGAGATGTGAAATGGCTAAACTTGATCATAGCCACCCAAGTGCCAACTGACTGTATTTTTTCTGCAACTCTAAAGGTGCATTACAACTAACATAATGCAAGGTAGCAAGTTAGAAGCCAGGAACAGCAGTTCTGCTGGCCAACAAAGAAGCCCATAAGTAAGAAATGGTCCTTTAATAACAGATTGAGCCATAGTATTTTCCATCTGTTGGCTGACTCCTGTTTTCTTCTCCCTCTGCACCCCACAAAAATATCTAAGGTGGGCTGTGCACCTTTTCTTGTGAAGGTTGTTCAAAGTCAGGATCTTACTACTGGTCAGCCTGAGGTATGTTTGGGTTGTAGCCATGCCACTGTGGTAGTCTGGGTGTTACCTGTATACACTGCCTAAGCACAGGCTTCCCATAGCACAGATGACCTCTGTCCTCCAGGTCTTGGAAGGGAACTGAGGAATGGGAGCAAAGCAAGCAGAGAGGTGAACTGTACTGAAGGGTGAGAGGGGAGGTGACAGAACAGACTGTTGGGAAGGTGCTTCCATACTCCAAATAGAGCTAAAGTAGGAGTGGTAAGTGGGATTGGGTGTGAAGGACTGGCTATAGATACACGGTATGAGGCAGGTAGGACTCTGAGTAGCAGTGATTTTTCTGTATTCTTGTCCTGGGTTGAGTGAGAACAGAAGAAATTCTGTTCAGTGATTTTACTTTTCAGCTCAGTTCTTCTCACTCCCTGCACTGTCTGAAGTCAGCAGCTGTTTGCCCAGGCAGTGGCTGCTCCCAGCAGTGAGAACATCCCATGGTTAGAGTCAGTACCCAGGGTTGGGGTGCAGACCAAGGCCACTGCTGTGGCTTGTGTAGACAGTGAAATGTGGCACCTTCAGGGAAGGGTGGCCAGGACAGGGGACCCTGAACTACCCAGTGAGGGATCCCATCCCATAGATGTCATATTGGGTATACAGCTGGGGGATCTGGAGGGTCTGTGGCTCCTCTCCCCTCTCTTTGCCCTTTTGGAACACTTTGCCAGCTTGGCTTGGGTCCTCTTCTGGTTTCTTCCTTGGAGCACCTGAGGAGGGCTCTGCCTGTTCTGCCATCAATCCCAATCCGTGTGTTCTGAATCTGGTATCAGAATCTAGCCCCTGAACTTGGCTCCCATCTGCTGCTGGGCCCAGTCTGGGACTCTCCACAGCATTAGTGGTGACGGTGATGTAATTACCATCAGGGGTTGGGTTCCATACTGGTTTTGTATGTATTTTTATATATTCAATTTATTACTGTATTATTTTAATTACATCTGTGCTAGTTTCCTTTTCTAATGGCTGACTCTCTTATTTACTTTCTCTGCCCCTCTAGGGAGGGAGGGGTGTTAACAGAGAGCAGCTGTTACAGGTCTAAGGGGCCTCCCTGAGCCTAAACTCTGATACTAAAAGATCTAGAAGTGGGAAGGGGAGGATAAATTACACTCTTGCAAAATCTTAGCATTGTATCTTAAGTGCAACGGAGGCAACAAGCAGCAGAAATTCCCTTAAAGTATGTTTTCCCAAGAAGAAGGTGCAGCCCCACACCAGAAGCTGTTGCTGCAGGAGACAATCCAGCCTGTTTCGTGCTGCTGGATTCCCTTGGTCTATTTTTGGTGAGATAATCCAGCTGACCCTTCATCACCAGATTGGACAGACTTTCAGCTGGCTGTGCTAATGCTCTTGGAATCGGCGGCATCTTTGGGACTTGCAAACTTTCTGCAAGGCCTCTTGCAGCAGCAAGCTCTGTAGTCCCTGAAGGGCCTGCAGATGAAGAACCAGGTCTGGAGTTGGAGGCTAATGTACTGGGGTCGAAGAGCCTCAGGGGACAAAGCAGTTTAAATGGTTAGCTTTTCAGTATAAGCATGTGTAATTAATAGGGTACATAACCCTTTGACAAAATGATCTGGCATTCTTAAGTGCTGGATGTTAAGAGGAAATGAGGAAAAAATGTTGATTTCTAAAACAAAAATTACAGCTTCTGTCTAACAGATAATGTTTTTATTTATCTAAATTAATTTTTGTGTTGTTGCTGTGCTTTGGTTTGGGCATTAGTCTTGAACTGTTTTCTGCCCTAGATTTCTGTCAGTAACCAGGGAAACCTATAGTATCTACTTGATGTATTCCTGTCTGGCCTACCCTGGGTGATCCTGCTCTGGCAGGGGGGGTTGGACTCGATCTCCAGAGGTCCCTTCCAATCCCCACCATTCTATGATTCAATGTTTGTGTAGCAGACTGAGATAAATCTCTGGGAAAAGGTAGTGTAGATTCATAAATAAAGGCAGGATGGTGTTTCAGTTGCTTTTTCTCTTTGCTTCTTTCTCAGCATCTTCTGTAGTAATTGCCATTTCCTGCCTGAGTAGCTGTGCTTCCAGAGGAATAGTGTGCTGTACACAAATATAGGCAGAAAACACTGGTTTGGAAAGAATCTTTGAACTTGAGCTTTCCCTGAGTTTAGTAACTTGATCAAGAACAAGACCTCTTCTTTCCTTAGGCTTGACAGCTGCCAGGAATGTGTTTCATAGAATACCTCCAACTAATTACAGACTCACAGGATCTTTCTGTCCCTTCCCTGACTTTTCAGTAGATTGTGATATCACTGTTTGATAATCAAGCCTTGTGAAGAAGTCACAGTGGTGGTCTTGTTGCATGTCACTGAGGTTTTGGATTCTCAGGCCAAATGGTAGAATGGAGTCAAGCTGCTGAAAGAAGGATGGAATTTTATCTGGTTAATTCCTATAGTGGTTAATAAGGCAACATTATTTAATAATGTCTTTAATTTGTCTGAGTTACATGTTTATATCCATGTGTGCACACACACACACGCTTGCTCTCTGCTTAAAAACAATCCTTCTGGTCTTTTATTTTTCCTTCTACTTTCTTTTCTTTTTGCATTTCTTCCTGATCTGCTCTAGTTCTGTCCTGCTCTGGCAGGGAGGTTGGAAGATTTTCAGAAGTCCCTTCCAATTACTACCATGCAGTGATTCTTTTTTGCTATGTATAAAGGTGTTTTATCTCTTGACTAAAGTAGTATGGAGAATCCACATCTGAATGGTTGTTTCTCATGTGGTCTCTCCTCAAACTGGTCTCTTTGCAAATTGGAGCAGGATTCCTTAATTGTGGCAAACTGTGTGGTTGAGTGTCAGCTGTGACAATTCAGAATGGGAAATCTTTTGCTGGAATATCTGCTTGTTGCCTTAAAAGGTGTTTAAAGTGATCTTAACTGCAAGTGCTAAGGTCTGTGAATGAAATAATCTTTTAAAGGGGGCATATCCCAGCAATACAAAGAATACTGTTCTCCTTCCTATCCCCAGAGCTGTGAAGGCACAAGTTGAGGAAGGCTATAAGGGTGTTTGGTTTCATCCAGAGTTGAGGTTGTGATTTCTGGATGTGGAAGGGAGGAGACAGCAGTGTGAGTGGATGCACGTCCTCCTCAGTCCTTTCTGTGCTGAGGGAGCAGAGAGCACGTGGGCTCCTGGGCAGAGGTGGTGTAGGACCCACTGGTTGGGCTGTAGTGCTTTGTGCCTTGGTTTCTATTCTAGTGGGATGTGTTGTTCTCAGCATGTTGCCAGTGACCTGTTAGAGCAGCTGCTGCAGTTTTGTTGAGCTTTAATACAACTTCACTGAAGGAATCAGCTGGTCAAAAAGCCTCTGGTTTCCTTTACGCCCCAGTACTTGGGGAGCGTGACTTTGTGTCCTCTCAAGAGTTTTCTCAGTGTGCTGGCATGGAGGGATCATATGTTAATGTTAGCTACTTTCTGGCAGACATGGGGTGATCTGACTTTCAATGATTTATTCACCTCAAGGGCTGCTGCGAAGTGACTCCATTCCTGAGGTTGGAGAGGATGCTGCTGCTACAGTCGGTATGGCCGAAACGCTCTCGCAAGAGGAACAGGACGAGCTAAGAAGAGAGCTTGCTAAGGTAAATGTCTCACAGAAAGCTCTGAAACTGGTGTTGACTGTAAATCTAGGATAATGCTGTCATTGAACACACAGTTAGTGCTTTGCATATTTATTCTGTGAGTGCTTGAAGTGGGGTATGGCACTCCTGGGTATTGTGCAGAGGGAAACAGAATGTGTCAAGGAGAAAAGAACAGCCAGTTCTGGCTGTGGGGAATGAAGCTAGCAGTGCTGAGAGTGCAGATCTTCAACTAAGCTGTATAAAAGCCTAACCCTTTTTTCCTTCATGTGAGAAGCTTCACCACAAGCTGTCAGAGAGAACGTGGTAAGAAGCCAAAACCAAGTATTGTCTCAACTTGTGTGGAATAACTAAAGCTGTTGTTGTTCATGAAGGATGCTTCACAGTAACCTCTGCATAGACACTGTTCTGCTAACATTGGGGATCTAATTAATGTCTAAATACATGAGGTCTGGGCATCAAGAAGGCAGGGGCAGCCTCTTTTCCCTTGTGCCTTGTGACAGGAGGAGGGGCAGTGGATTCGAGCTGGAGCACAGCAAGTTCCACCTCGACATGAGGAAGAACTTCTTTGTAAGGGTTGAATAGCATTGGAACAGACTCCCCAGAGAGGTTGTGGAGTCTCCTTCTCTGGAGATTTTCAAGCCCTGTCTGGATGAATTTCTGCCTGATCTGCTCTACTTCTGTCCTGCTCTGGCAGGGGGTTTGGACTCGATCTTCAGAGGTCCCTTCCAACCCCTACCATTCTGTGATTCTGTGAATGTCTAACCATCTAACTGTTCTCATCCACAGTTCATATGGCAGATTTTTTTTTTAAGAGCCAGTGAAAGTATTACTCTGCAAATCTCTTCAAGCTTCTTGAGCTACAGGTCTTCTTTTTTTCTTCTCTAGCTCTGTGTGACTTTAGGACCCTAATAAAAGACACTAACTTAAGCTTAACACTGGCAAATAAACAGTGAAATAAGCACATTAAATTCAGTCTTGACTTTGGTAGACCTGGGTATTATTTAATGCCAAATCAATCAGCTGAAGATGGTGAGAGAAGTCTGGTCCTGCTAAGGTATGTCATGCTGGACTTCAGACAGGTATCTAAAACAAAGGTGCATTGAAGATGTTGGTGTCTCCTCAAAGGAGCAAGAATGAGTGGGCAGCCTGAAGCTCTGAAGTAGGTCCAGTCTAGCTGAGGAAGAAGTGTGTTGGGTATATGCCTTGCCTTTGTACGTATGGCCCAAGTGCCTCTGTCACATCTGTACATCCTGCAGGATGGAATCATTGGAATACTTTGTGACATCTCTGGTCATAATCTGGTCCTGCTTCTGTGATGGAAGTGCCCATTCATGTAAAGAAGGAAGTAATACAAACAGTATACTTTTTCTGACACAGCTGGACAGGTGCTGTGGGTTTGTTTGGTTTTTTTTGGTGTTTGGTTTTTTTGTTTGTTTGTTTTTTGCTTTATTGCTTTTTAACTGCTCAGTCTGTCACTGTTTCCACCCCTGCTTTGGGGCTGGATCCAGCCCACAGTTGCTGGCCTAAGCTGCACAATAACCTTTCCGTTTGAGCAAGGAGACAAAACTTGTGCATAGATCAGACCTGCTCTGAGTTTCCTGGTACTGGTTGTGCATTGATGTCTCTTTGATGTGGCAGGGAAATACAGGCTTGCTGCTTGTCCTGGGTTTGAATAACCCAAAGGCTTCACATAGTCTAATATTGACTAAAGTGAATGGTTTTGAACTATACAGCCTTTAGTTACCAACTTTCTTGTACATATTCCAGTACCAGAGCTACCTGCAGGCAGCTTACTTTCTTATTAGTTCTTGTAAACTGTTGAATTTCCCTTTTAGTATTTAGGAACTGTGATGCAACCATAAAAAATGTGTTAGCCTTCCCATTACTGATGCCTAGTAGATATTTTCATAAATACATAGTTAAATGGCTGGGTGTATTGCATGTTAACTTGCCTCTCATCAACTCTGCTGCCACAGGTGGAAGAGGAAATCCAGACACTCTCCCAAGTGCTAGCTGCCAAAGAGAAGCATCTAGCAGAAATCAAGAGAAAGCTGGGAATTAACTCGTTACAGGAGCTAAGGCAGAACATTACCAAAAGCTGGCAAGATGTTACATCAACCACAGCGTATGTACCAGCTCATGAATCAGTCTTAGCTGTTGAGGTGAAAACTCTGTAGTTCTTGTCTCATATCTAAACCATCTGCTCTTGTAAAATGTGGTGAGTGCAGATAACAGAAATTAAGTTGCACTAAAACTTACTTGAATAAATCATTATAGATTTCTTTAAAGAAGACCACTATTCACTGTTACCATCTCATGCAAAGTAAGAATGATAGACCATAATATGGGCAATTCTAATAGGCTTTTTGTCTGACAGATCTGAGATACCAAGGTGTCATGTCCTGAATCCCACAGAATACCCTTCTTTTCCAGGCTGAAAAATTGTAAACTGAGCTCATGCAGAAAGAGTGCAAAGCCACAGTTAATGTTCTTCTCTGTTGGTTTAAGGTCTAGAGTGAGCTGCCTTCTGCAACTAAGGACTTGCAGAATGCAAGAGGAAGTACCTCAAACTGTTCATGGTGAAATCTAGTGATAAAACCAGTCTAAGATTTTAGATTCTAGGACCTCTGTGGACATAGACCTCTGTGGGTTTGGGTTTTTTTGTGTGCATAGTATTGTTTTCTTGGGGTTTTTTGTTTTTGTGGGGTGCTGGGTGGTATTTTTTTTTTTGTTTGGTTGGGTTTTTTTTGTTTGGTTGGTTTTTTTGTGTTCTTTTTTGTGTGTGTTTTGTTTTTTGTTTTTAAATCCTAAGAGCATTAAAGCACCAATTGCCCTAAGATGCAAAGAGCATCTGTTCTCAGGGTGGGGTGGTAGGTGCAAGTTGATTACTTTAAGTCTGAGGTGGCAGAGATGCAGTAGCCAGAAAGGACTGCAGTGCCTCAAACTTATCTCTTCAGTATTTTTGTCCATTTGACCCCAGAGTTGAAGTATAGCTCTGGCTTTGGTAGAAATTTACATAAGTTAAAGGGTTCCATATGTGTTCTAGTGAAATAATGACAGCCTTAATTTTGTTTGAGCACAGATACAAGAAAACATCAGAAACCCTGTCTCATGCTGGCCAGAAGGCTTCTGCTGCTTTTTCATCTGTCGGTTCTGTCATAACCAAGAAGTTTGAAGATGTGAGGTGAGTTTCTTTAGCTGTTCTCAAGGAGTTGCCTCTTTCACTTAAGCAGGTGATCACTGAATGAAATTTATTCTGTTAGCATACCTAGCACTGCTGAAGGTTAATCTACCAAGAACCCTCAGCATCTGTTTTAGGAGGGCTGATTTACTGTAAATGTGTTTGTATGTCCTCACTGATGCAGAACAGTTCTGTGGTGTGTTCTGTATGTGCAAAAGAAGCCACATACCTGTTCTCTCCTGCTGTTACCTCCACTGCTGTTCTGATTTGTCTGGTAGGATTGCAGGTGGCAGTGTGTCTGCCTGCCTCTGTGTGATGCAGACAGCATTGTCATTTCTGTTCTCTGATTTTTCTCAACTTGTAGAATGTACCATTTAAGCAATGCATGTCTTTAACTGTCTATGGTTTGGGTTTTGTTGCTTGTTTTGTTGTTTGTGTTTTGTGGTTTGTTTTTTTTGTTTGTTTGTTTTTTTGTCATGTGTGGATTCCTTTCAGATGTGTCTTATTTCTTTGTAAGCAGTTCTACCTCATAGAAGAGGCTTGATTTTATTACATTTTTAACAGACAATTGGCACTTTAAAATTCTTAAATGTTGGCATACAATGTGTTTTGACTGTGTCTCAAATGACACAACTGTGCAATTTGGGTAAGTTTGGTGGTCGTTTTTAGCACTGTGGTGAGCTGCATATGAAACTCTTCCTGGATGCCACCCAATCATATGCTTAGATTACAATTCTTTGTTTGATGATATAATTTTTACTACTGGAACATATACTTGTGAATAGTGGATCAAACTCCTTTTTCAGTTTTTGGACAAAAAAAAAAATCACACCTTCTACCGGAAGATTTCTGCATTGGAAAGCAGTGTAATAAAATCAGCCCTGTTTTAAAGTGCTGCCATTAACCTCTTTTCTGCTTTTTTGAAGTCTAGAAAACACTTTAAGGTGCAGCTACACAGTTATATATTTTTCTTCAGATTTATCAGAACTTCCTTTCTCTCTTTAATGCTTGCTCTGGCATTGCGCAGACTACAGGCATTTTCACATTCCTTTAGGTAAGATGGGTGCAAAAATTGTTTCTGAAACTAAGTGTATAGTCAGATTGTCTCCATTAAAATCTTTAAATAGGTTTTGTCTATAAAAGGTAATTCCTTATTTTTTATTTTTAATCCAGTGTTAATGTAAAGCTGAAGTTCCTTTCATGTCAAGGAAACTGTTTCTTCATGTTCACCTGGTAACTATCCCAGAACATGAAATCTTGAGAATATGTAAGAATCAAGTAGTTTCCCCTCCTTTTAAGAAAGGAATTTGTTAAAATTATTCTACAAGTTTTGGGTTTTTTTTTTTTTTTGTTTTGTTTGTTTGGTTGTTTTTTTTAGAGACAGATTCTGACTGTGAGGTCAATGGCATGCAGAATTCCTCCTTCTCTTTGTCTGTACAGTGTTTGTGCCTTGACAGAGTAGAAATTTTCCCTTCTTTGTGTCTCTTAGTGTGGCTCTTTAGCATTGTGACTCTAGTTAGACCACTAGAGTCTAAATATAATTTATCCATTCAGTGTTCATAGTTCTCCCAGGTAAACAGTCTGTATCTTGGTGTCTGGAGCTGCTGAAGTAAACATTATTTTAGTTACCTTGTCTGCCCTGCCTCTTAGCTGCCTGCTCTAAGCAAATGTTCAGAGTTAAGTTTTCAGTAGTTAAAATTCCTGTGCAGCAGCTGCTGTCCGTCACCTCTCATCCCATCTGTGCACTCCTCTGAGTCTGGTGTCATCTTTTCTGAGCTCTCCCACTAAGTAGCTAATGACAGCAGGAAGATCTCTCTAAAGATGTAGGGGTCTGGCTCCTAGAGGAAGAACTGTGAGACAGAGCCCCAGGAGCAGTGCCTGGGATGAGGTGGACACAGGATGCTGTCTGAGCTCAGGGCCTGGAGTGAGCTCAGTTTGCTCAAGTACAATAATGTCTGCAGTGCCTCCCCTTTTGCTTCACTGAGACAAAGGGAGCCTGCAAGATGTGTCTCTACTTTCTGGGTGCAGAGCTGAGCTGCTTGCTTCACAGGATTCACCTCTCCTCCTTAAGGCTGTGGCATTCCCCTACTAGTATTAGACTATTGCATTTGCCAAGGACAAGCAGGGGCTCGGCTCTCTTCTGGCTTCAGGAATTTAATACCTCAAATGAAGAGTGTCCTAATTATTCAGGTTACTGGCTAGGTGGGTGTTCAGTATTCTCTATCAGAAACTGGGCCACTGGGAGGGAATGTAATAGGTCCAGAGGAGCCCGCATTGTTCCTGTGCTTTTTGGGGAGAATCATGGCAATGGAAATTGCCATGATATTTTTAGAAAGTATTGTTAGAAATTGAGGAGCAGCTGGGCTTAAAAAAAAAAAGGAAGAATTCATGCTGTTCAAAATCTTAGTCACACTTAAACAGATTAAAAACCTTTGAGGTTTTTTATTTCATGAGGACCAAGTTAATCTGGGATTCAACCAGTAAATTCAGGTCCCAGGATTATGTGAGTGATCAAGTGGTGTCTACTTTTGAGACCACACAAATGTGAACTTTATAAAATTTTCAATGCCCAAGTTCTTTCCTGGAAGTGAGAATTGATGAGCCTGATACTCACTTGAACAAATACTGAATATGCAGGAGCATTTTTGTTCTTAAACTCTTAGGTGGCTACATCAACATGTCTTAGCTTTTCTAGTACTGTTTCAGTTTAGGGACTTCTCAGCTCTGTAATGGTGTGATTTCTTCTGTGTTGGATTATTTCCACATGTTCCATGCTGCAAACATCACATGAAGGTCTTTGTTCTTGCACTGCAAAGTGATTTTGGAGGGAAGGCAGTTGATGAAACTGGGAACTTGGAAAGTACTGAAATGGAGAGGAAGAGAGAGGACCGGTAGTGTGACATCAAAGCATTATTGCTTCCTTTTTCTGTTTGTTTCCTCTGGTTTTTGTTGCTAAAAATGAATTCCTTTCCTTCTAAGGTTTCTCTTAATATCTTACCTCTCCTTCATAAGGACATCTTGAAGTTCTGATGAGCTAGCCAGCCTTGTTTAGGCAGTTTCAGTCCTATGTGCAGAACAGCAGTAGTGCCCAGATGCAGCTCCCTGCAAACTTCCTGAGTAGTCATGACTTTGCACTTTGCTCCTCTTGCACTGCATCCAAATCATGGAGCAGAAGTCTTCATCTTTGCCCTGCTCTGACATTGCAGAATAATGTTCTTTGCTTGCTTTGGAAATGTGATATGGTCATGGACTTCTAAATAGTCATTGTATATCAGCTGGAAACTTAACAATGAACCAAAACAAATCAGTAGTGCTTATGTCGTCTCACAGCCCTGTTTCCCAGACAGGGACTCCTGGTGCACTTTCAAAATGTGAGGCAATGTCAGAGCAAGCAAAAATAGTAATGTAAGGGATAAGAAAGCTTTTAATGCAATACAAAATACACGGAAGGTTGGAGAGCAACCTACTGTGCCTTTATTGTAAAGCCCAGTCAAAATTTGACGTTGCAAACATAGTTATGAAAAACTGATATAACTGCTTTTTCTAACTTACTATTGTAGTATTTGACAAAAAAATTAACATCTAAGACTAATCTGTATCAAGGGTAGAGAGGAAATATCTAGAATATGGAACTAAATTAGATGGTCTTGAAGTTTTTTGGGAGCTCTTTTTAATTTATGTCAAGCCACCTTCTAGGAGTAGATGTGTGGTGTTGCTTAAACAGTAACTGTACAGCAATGTCAGTAGAAATCCTCTGTGAATTTCAGAAGAGGTTTGGGACTGGGACTTTCTCCTGCCCCAAGCATAAACCCGACCATGATTGTAGATTGATGAGACTTCTCTTGCTTGGTATTGTATATTGACAAATAGATAATCTGTATTGATGAGTATGGAAATGTGACACTGAACTGAGAAGGAAGCCTTCTGAATGTAGGAATGATTCCTTCAGAAGGGAGATAATTTAATTGGTAAGACTCCTGAGTGTTCATTTTCTGCTTGATAGCATCAAGACTGTAAATGAAGCATGATTCTGTGTTTGAGAAACTCCCTGAGCAGAGTGCTGCAGCTGAGCAGAGCGTTCTAAGAACAAGCATGGCTCTTGAACCTTCCTAAAAAGGAACAAGAAGTTGTTGCAGTTTTTGCTCTGGTGCCCTCTTGTGCATGTGGCTGAGCGGGTGTGAAGAGCCAACCCTAGCGGTCGCTGGGTGAGACACGTTGGCTGCGTACCAAAGAGGTCCGGAGTCAGCTCTCAAAGGCATTTTCTTCTCAGTCTGTCACTTGAACTAACTTCTCCCTTTCTTTTTTCTTAATGCTGGCGTTTAGTATACGCTCCATACAGCATTCCATTAGCATGCCTATCATGAGGTAATGTATGCATAACCCAGCTGTTGGGCTTACTTATTTTCTTATGTGGAATCAAATTGAACTCGGGACAACTAACGTAGATTTAAAATAAAACCCCCCAAACCCACCCGACTTTGTAATGGATTTCCTGTGCTAACAGAGAGGATAAAATTTGTTTTATTTCTGCTTAATGGTGGTGGTTAGTGCACATCTGGAATGTTGGCCCTTCCCTGGTGCTTGGAAAACTAGAACGATTTTCCCTGCCTGTTAGAAATGTAATTCTACCAAGTGATTCCAAGTGTCAAAGGCAATAGCTTGGCATCTGGTTTAGAATAACAGAAGTAAAAAAATACTGTGGTTTTACAAAAAGTGTCTTGCTGACTGAGTGCTCAGCTGTTTTCTCCCCCTGTCCCTACATCTCCTGGGAGAGTCTGGTTTGATATGAATGGAGGTATAGCTATATATGTGTGTACACATAGATGTTACTGTGTGCTTCCTCAGATGGAAGTGTGCTGCTAAGTGTGGGTGACCTACAAGCAAAGGGGGAAGGGAAGCTTAAGACGTCTTTTGGAAAAAAAACAAAAAACCCAACCTCTCGTTTTGTTTGTTTAAAGTTTTAGTCCCAGTCCCCAGCAGACAAGCATTTCCCACCTGTATAAAGGCAGCAAAGGTGTACAAGCTCTTGCACAAATTTACAAATGGCAGTGACAGCTACTTGGAACATTAAGCCACTCCTCTGACGTTAATAACAACACGCTGACCCTCAGCACTGAAAATCCCAAGCTGTCTTGCACTTCATATGCAAAACTTGCCATTTGTGATCACAGCTGTCTCCAGCACTTAAAAGGCAAAGGGGAGTTTCCCTGAAATTTAAGAGAAAATTTAGTAGAAAATGCCACTGCAAAACATTTTGTTAATTGAACACATAGCCTATGAAATTAATCTACTTTCCCTTTAACAAGTGAAAAAAATCTGGACAGGCTTTCTTCAGCTGTAATGTACAGTGCTAACCAGAAGTGATGACAGAGCTCCTCTCAACAAATCCTTTAAGCCAGAAACCTGTTTGAAGTCACTGGGAATAATAAGCTAAACCTAAAATGCTTGCTAGTTCTCCCCTCCATGTCGTGATGACAGATCCTGTCGCAAAGCTGGTGATGCTTAGTTGCCAAAGATGCAAAAGAACTGCAACTTGAGTGTGTTTGAGTTTTAGTTTTGTGGTGCCTGGGGAGATCAAGATCTATATTTTTAGATCTAAACTTTAGGCTACCCTGAAAACAAGGAAAGAGCCCTAAACAAACAACTCATGTTGACACTTGACAACTGTCTGCTTGTTTACTGATGTTTATAGACTAACCAGATAGGCTTTTACTTATGTGGTTCCTTTGTTTATTATCCTAGAAATTCTCCTACTTTCAAATCCTTTGAGGAAAAGGTTGAAAACTTAAAGGTAAGCATTACTGAAACACCATGGTGATGTGGAGAACACACTGCATGGACTTTGGGTAGCCTGTTTTTTGTTATTGGTAAACTGTTGAAGGTGCTTAAATGACATATTTTTAAGTACTGTGGAAGTGGTTCTCAGCTGAATGATTTGAGAATAAAAAAATGGGCTTCCTGCACCCCTTACAGGAGGGTGCCTTTAACTGAAGTACTAACAGCTGCCTAACTTGCCCAAGCAGCTAGTCTAACATACCTACTGTTATGTATCCAAAATGGTCTGGGCTTTTATTGCCGTGCCCTCTAAGGACTACTGGCCTAAACTGGAGAATAGCTGGGGATGTTTCTCGTATTTCTGACAGAAAATACACAAGGCTTTTTTTATCTGAATTTAAAATTTACTTATAAAAGCCTGAAGTGCCAGAAATGCCTATTAATAACTATTAAAATGACTATTAATAACTAATAGGCAAGTGAGAGCCTGAGGCACTAGGTTCCCTTGCAAACTAACTGGCTTTGACATCCCTGCTCTCCTGCAAGGTATATACCTCAGAGGGAAGTGAAGAGGCAAACACTGTTACCTGGAGCGGGTAAAACAGTTGCTGTGCTCCCCTGAGTGTCTCAGGCATTGCTGTTGAGGCAGAAAACTGTTCGTCCTTGTGCATACACAAGCAAGTTACAACTGAATCTTTCAAAGCCTCGATGGCTTGGAAGGCTGGGTGTCTGTAGCCATTCTTACCTGGGGGTGTGTCAGCTTCACACTCCCTGGAATCAGGGCAGCATTGTGCACCTGAAAGTCCAGGGGAGACTCCTGTGTGAATCTGCTGCTGGTGACTGGTTTCCACTTAATACTTAAAGACTTGTCTAATTTAGAGCATTGTGGAGGTAGCTTAGTCCTGGAAAAGCCTCTTTGCTAAGGGTTATTAAACTTCCTTATGCAGAGGTATTAGTTTCACATAGTTCAGCATGTTTGGAATGCCAGGTAACTGCAGTTTGTGTTGAGGTTGTCTTCTGTCTTCCAGTCGAAAGTTGGAGGGAGCAAACCTGTTGGGGGAGACTTTGGAGAAGTTCTCAACTCTGCTGCCAATGCCAGTGCCACAGAAACTATTGCAGAACAGATGCAGGAGGAGACCCACTGAGATTGCTGCCCATCCTGCTACCCACTGCCAGATGCTGCAAGCAAAAAACTTAAGCACACTTGTAACATTCTTTGCGCTCTCTCCACCAGATGTGCATTTATTTAGCACGCAGCTGTTTTACCAGATTAACTGATACCAAGCTTGTTTGTGGGTTCAGAATATTTTTGAAACTAAAATATATTGTTTGGGGTTTTGTGTGGGAAGGGGAATTTTTATGCCTTTCAAGCATTTAAAAGACTTACCTGTAATTTGAAGGCAACCTTTAAAATATAGCAATGAAAAAAAAAACCTTTTGAGAAGTTAATTCTACTCTACATATACTGTGGATACATAATTTCTTTTGAATCTGTAACTACTGCTCAATTTAATGATTTTGAATCTCCTGCTGCTGCCAAACTGAAGCTTATTACTGCACTCCCTTGTGGTTGTTGCCTGCATGGGACACTGGGCTAGGAGCAACGCTCCCAGCTAACAAAAGGACTTCTGCTCCAACAGGCTCTAAACAAGCCACCCACAGGAGGATAACATGTGGCAGGGGGATTGTACTGTCTGATGAGTGTGTTGCTCATGCAGCAGATGCAGAGAGGGTAACGCCATCTGAAACTTACCCATTCAGCTGTGGATTATCCATCTGGGCAGTTTCTGACCGACACTGGAAGCAGGAAAGCTGGTAGCACTGGTTGGATGGACACTTTCAGCCTTGGGTTTTGTATGAGCTGTTACTGGGGTATGATACACGCCTCTGGAGCTCCTGGGGGGGTGAATTGCTTCATCTTCATTCATGTGTTAGTGTCACACTTAACTAGCAAAAGCATGGGCTGTAAGAACAAGTCTCAGCACAGAAATGCTTCTTTTTCAGGCATCAAGAAAATTGTTCTCAAATGCAAACGGCATTGCCCTTGTAGGCTGACCCACGAAAACATCTGCCACACCATCTTTTTTACATGCTAAAGGCCTGTACCATGGGCACCCTGTTCCTGTCAGTGACCCCAGACATCTTTTTTGAGAGGTGCATAGGACTGTGCTTGCAGCACATCTCTCCCTACTGGATCTGTTCTCCTCTGTGTTGCTTTCTCTGATGTATTCTACACATTGTTTGTATTGTGTGTTTCTGGCACACTGCATCATAGGGTTAGAGCTTTTGGGAAGTGTTTTGTCACCATGCTTAGAACTGGAAGTAAATTTTGAAATATTTGTGTGAAAACCACAAAGCTACAACTGCCACAGGTAGGTGGAGGGGAAAATGTTGGCTCTTGACACCCCTGTTAGCATGTCAGATGTAGTATATATGCTTAATTACATGTGAGAAGCTTAATAAAGATCTGTGAGGAACATATTGCCCTGTGGCTGCAGAGGATTTATATGAGGTTTTTTTTCTTCCTGATTGGAAAAGCCCTTTTAAACTGGGTTGCAAAGCAATGCTGATCCAGGCAGGTGTATGAGGGGTAACCTCCAGGGGTGAACTGGGCCTTTCTGGAGAAGACCAGGCCTAGGGTGACTTCTACTGCCTTATGTCATAGGAAGCTGCACTCTGATGCTGGGAAGCCCCTGACAGCTCCTCTTAACCAGGGACTGGAAACTTGAATGACACCTAGAGGGTTGAAAAGCCTCCCAGGGCAGGAATGGGATCACTTTTAGGGTTGCACCCCAAGCTTTGCTGCTGCAGCTGGGGCCTGGGCACATAGACCTCAGGAAGGCACCAGCCGGTGGCCCTTTCCCGGTCCCTGGGGCAGGGCCACTGCCAGCCTCTCCACCCCCCAGACAGCCCAGCTGTGGTCTGCAGTGGCTGCTGGGCCCTGCTCTGCTGGGACAGCAAGGTGCCCTTCTGGTTAGGAAGGCCAATGGTCGGTCTCTGGGGGTGCATAAAGAAGACTGTGGCCAGCAGGTCAAGAGAGGTTCTACCCCCTCTGCTCTGCACTAGCGGGATCAGGTTTGGAGTATTTTGTCCACTTCTGTGCTCCATATTTCAAGAGGGACAGGGAAATATTGGAGAATGTCCAGGGGAGAGTTACGAAGATGATGGACTGGAACCATCTGCTGAGGAAAGGCTGAGAGCCCTGGGGCTGTTTAGCCTGGAAAAAAAGAAGACTGAGAGGAGATCTTATGAATGTTTACAAATATCTGCAGGGTGGGTGTCAAGGAGAAAGCCAGTCTCTTGCCACTGGTGCCCTGTGACAGGACCAGAGGTGATGGCAGCAGGTGAAACATGGGAAGTGCCACCTCAACATGAGAAACTTCTTCCCTGTGAAGAGTGACAGAGCCTTGAACAGGCTGCTCAGGGAGGTTGTGGAGTCTCCTATGGAGTTGGGTTTCCAGACCCAACTGGATCTGTTCCTATGTGGTCTGCCCTGAGCGATTCTGTTCTGACAGGGGGATTGGGCTTGATGATCTCCAGAGGTCCTTTCCAGCCCCCACCATTTCGCGATTCCTCTGGCCGAGCGTGCCGCGCGTGCGCGCTGTGGAGGCGGGCACGGCGCGGGTCAAGGTTCGCGCTCCGCCCCCAGCCCGTGTGGCCAGTGATGGCGGCTCCGAGTTGGGGCTTGGCTGCGGCTCGGGCCGGAGTTTGCCTGCGGGCGGTGCGGCGATGCAGCGGGACGCCGGGTGCTGGCACCTTCCCGCAGCAGACTGCGGAGCGGCCGGAAACCGATACAGCGGCCCCCGGCTCTCGGCAGGTGAGGGCGCGGCGGGAAGGGCCTGGACGTGGCGGTGCCTGGGGGCGGTTCCGTCCGTCGACAGCCCGAGCCGGTGCGGGCCGTGCGTGTCCCCGCTGGCTGCTCTGCCGCGTGGACGAGCCGGCGCTGTGCGCCGCTGTTGCCTGCGCGCCTGGCTCTTCACCTGCGTTCGCCTGTCTTCTTGCTGTTCCACCCGGCCTAGTAAATCTGCAGAGTCGTGGACGGAGCTCGCGGGTTGTTTTTTTCAAACGTACTCCTCCAGAACTCTGGTGCTGAAGGCGTGCGAGCGGGGCTGGGTGTGCCGAAAGCCAGGCGCAGCGCCCTGGGCTGAGCCGTGCTCGGGGTTATACAGGTTACATAGGAGGCCAGTTCAAAGAGCTGTTAGGCCAGCACTCTGGAGATTTGTGGTGGAAACAGGATGGCTGGTATGAGCAAAACACCCCTGGAAAGAGCTTGAGCGTGCGAGGGAACCGTGGTGGTGGTGGAAACAGAGCCTGCTGATAATTCTTGGAGAGATTTGGGAGCACTTCGGAGTTGGCAGTGCCTGTGGTGCTGCTGCTGGCTGGGAGGATGCTAGCCGCTGGGTGTCAGGTTTGGCAGGCTGTTGTTGGCCGAGTTGGCTTTAAGATTCTTCTGCACAATGGACTTTTGACTTAAATAGAGTGCCTTTTGTTAACTTGAGTGAAAAAAACAAACAAACTAAAACTACGTAAGATGTGAATTTGGTAAATGAACTGCTTGAGTCCCTGTGAACTGATACCCTAGTAATCCCTCCCACAGCATCTAAATAATGCTTGGGATCCTAGCTAAGCAACAGTGAACACTTTTAGTAGTGACAAGATACAGAAAGTTAAGGTCTGGTAGGCTAGTAGAAACCAACATTATTTTTAGCCTACTTGTTGACATAAGTGCCTTATCAATATATACTTTGTCAGCAAGCAGCTTAGTGTGTTGGATTTTGTTCATAGTTTTCTTAGCAGGTTCCCAGCCTTCTATCTTTCCTGAAGAAAATAATGTGTTGAATGTGATCTCGGGAGGTCACCTCTGCAGACCCTTTGCTCCAGGCAGGGCAAATTTGGTTCAGGTTGCTCAGGCCCTTTTCCAGTTAAGTTTTGAGTTTCTCCGAATCACTGGGCTGTTAGCTGTTCAAATCACAAAGCCCATTTTGTTGGGCTTTTACTGTAACTCACTTAGGAAAGTAAAATCTTTCTAGCTATGGATGAGAGAGGAGCATTCATGGGTAGTTATGGATGGCTGTGTTCTTTGCATGCTGCTTTATGCTAATGTTTAATCCAGCCCTTAACTGTAGCAGTCTGATGGCCAGTCTCCCATCTTCATGTTTCCTCCATAGCTCTCGCTTCCCAACACGCACCTACCTGCCTTTGCAAGGAAACAGAAAACACAGATCTAGGATTTTAAAGACTCAGTGGGTGGGATAAGACCACCCTCCTTGTACAGTCATAGGCTTTGCTCCAAAGTAGGAAGTTACATGCTTCCATTGATGTTTCTTCTTTTGTTTGGATCCTATTGGTTTTTAAATCCACAGCTTTTCCCACTCTGGTTAATAAATACAATCTTGCAGAGCATTTTGTTATTGCAAGTACTCCAGCTTTTTGTTGAACTATGCGTAGAAAATAAAAGACGTCCAAATATTTATGAAAAACCTGAAAACCTAGAAATCAGAAGGAAAATCAAACAAGTTAGACATTTACAGAGGAAGGGAAAAAAGCCTTTATGACTCAGGTACTTGAAAAGACTGCACTCTTTGTGCTTCTGAATATTGTAATATTCTGCAGTTTTTACAACTTGCCGTGTTATTGATGCATTATCTGCTGTAGCTGCACAACCAACACTTGTTGAGAATTAGAAAAGTAGAGTGCTTAATAAAGTGTGTTGCCCTGTTACTGCACAGAATCTCTATGGTTGGAGAAGACGTCTAAGATAATATCTACTCCATGATCAGAAGAGTTTTCTGTCTCACTGCTTTTCTATCAAGCTACTCTGGTGAATCCAGTTAGAGATTCAGAAACTGGAGGAAGGTACTCAAATCTCATTAAATCTCTTTAAATGCATGAGATAAATGACTGTTTAATGACCTCTCCTTTAGGTTATGCAGAAAAATTGAGAAAATACTGTATTTTAGCTCACTTGTGTTTTTAGACTGTTCAGAAGACTCCTCAATGTCAGTTAAAAGTGAAGTCTCTTGGGGTTTCTTGTAAGTTAGTTATTTGTGCTCTTGAGCAGTGCCTCTCCAGGGAGCAGAATGGGGAATTGCTGAAGACTTGTAGATCTGTGATAGAACTCAAACAGGTTCGTGGTGGCTTCTCAGAAAACTGTCCACTGAGGATTTCTTTGTATCTGTACATAGGTAGCTTCTGTATCTCAGTGAGTTTAATCTGTTGTAGTAAGGAATGAGCATGTGAAGATGGCACTTATGTGTCATGGATAGGGGTTGTTTCCCAGGCAGGTTTGTGCCCAGGAGAATGTGGTGTCTCTATTTTTAACTGCCCTTGAGATGAAGGAGAGGGATGTTGTTAAATAGAATGAACCAATTTTTAGGTGGTAAGACCAGGAAAGCCATAGGGTTTCACTTTTAGATTTCAGGTACATAGGGCTTCCAACACACATCTCTCTTTTCATTCCTTACTGGCAAGAAGGCCAATAACTTATAAGAATAACTTCTTCATTATGAAATAGTTGCACGAATAGCTGCAAGGTTCTAGTTCTGGTTTGGTTTTCGCTGAGGAGGTAACAGAGAGATGAGATGTTTTATTCATCAGATTGCTAATATTGGGAAAGCATCTTCAATTTACCTAACCAATAGTAGAACTGGCAGATGTTTTCAGGAGGTGCAGAGTGTTGTGGTTTTATGTGACTGAATTAATGAAAGCTTTGCCTTCAATGTGTAATATGTTTAGGACTGGAGAAACATACCAGATGCTTCCTGGAATTCTTGTTAAAAATGCACTGGACACATGAAATCTTTTCCTGCTCTGGCAGGTGGGTTTGGACTTCATAATCTTCTGAGGTCCCTTTCAACCCCTACCATTCTGTGATTCTGTGGTTTACTTGAAATTTAGTAAATAAAGCCTTTTTTTTCTGTACATTACAAGCTTATTTTAATTCCTCCTTTAGATAGTATGTTTTGTGACATTTTTGTTTGTTTTATTTGTAGGTTCCTTCAGGGAAGTCTGAATCCTTTGCATCCATGTTAAGACATTCTCCTTTAATTCAGATGGGACCTGCCAAAGATAAAATTGCCATTGGGCGAATATTCCACATTGTAGAAGATGACCTTTATATAGATTTTGGTGGCAAGTTTCACTGTGTGTGCAAAAGACCAGAAGTAGATGGAAAGTAAGTAATAAAACTTAACGGTAAGCGCTTCACTTGTGCGAATGACATGCTGAGCTGGGATAGTTTGTGTGAATGTTGTGGTTTAAACTGTAGGAGTGAACTTACTTTGCAGAGTAGAGCATGATCACAAACAGATCTGTGTAG
>JAOEGS010022724.1:44392-60475 GCA_025447755.1 Corythornis vintsioides
AGTCTACATTATTCCAGCTTAGGATGACCAGAGGAAGATACTGGATGTTTTATCACTGAGAGACATTATCATTATTATTATTATGAGTTAAGACAAGCACTGATTATTGAGCTGCTCACACTTTGTGAATGTTGAACTTTAGTCTCATGTAAATTGTAAGCTTCCTTATGCAGGAATGCTGAATATATATCCACAAAGTGATATGCTGGGAAGTTCAGATATTGTGATAATACTGTTAGGAATAGATGCTCAGTGTTAATGTGGTCGTGTATTCTATACTATAGAAAAATATGTGGTTTTTTGGACTTTACTGGATTTATTTGGATTTTATTATATTTTTTGGACTTGATCTTGAAAGTCTTTTCCAACCTGAGCAATTCTGTGGTTCAAATGCAGATTTTGGTGGCATGTTTCACTGTGTGTCCTGAACTAGAACAGTTATGTTGGAGTGAGAATAGTTGTGCTGAAGAATGCAATAGTTAGAGCTGAAAGATAAAAGCAGCAATGAATTGTAGGACAAATAGAATTTTTAAGCTTTCTAAACTGTTTTTAGCACCTTTTGATTATGTATTATTCAAAGATGTCTATTCAATTTGTCTCCGGGTTGCTTTAGCACTTAGTTTTCAATATGTACTCCAAATACATTTTTGAGTTTATAACATCAGGACGTCTTAGTCTTTTCCTTAATTTTTCCTCGGTGTTTTCCTTCTTTTTTTTTTTCCTTGAGAAAGGAGCAACATTGCCATGTCTAAAACATTAAACACAATTCATGTCCTAAGCAATTCTGAAATAGTTTGTGGTTGTTTGGGTTTTTTTTGTTGTGAAGTATTTAACAGAAAGAATTACACATTTGTGTGCAAGCTTGTGATAGTACTTTATCAGAATATTTGTATATTCAACTTCCTTTTCGTGACAGGTCTGTGACTTTCAAAGCAAATGAATTTGATGGCTCAGGATGTACCAAGTGCTTTTTGCATTTGACAGCAAGCAAAAATTGTTGTAGGCTTGCTGCTGCTGTAGTGGTAAAGCCCTTGTTGCTCTCTGCACCTCTTGCCAGTTGTAAATGGAGATGAGCTTTCCCTTTCCCACTCCCATCCTGCCTGAGCATCTCAGTCTAGGACTGTTCATTTTGGTTTTGTGGTAACATTCAGACTGAAGATCCCCATTCAGTTGAGCAAGCCTTCTGCACTTCTAGAGCATTGAGGAGTTTGCCCTTACAGAGCAGTGGTCTCTGCACCTTTTCACATCAGGTCATCTTGTCTACTCTGAATAAACCAAAGTCTGCTGTCTTGAAGCCCAGATTTCTCTTCTGCCTCTTGTCCTTCTCATTTCCCTTCAGTGTTTAAGCTCTGTGTGGATGCTGCAGCTGAGGCTGCCACCTGCTACCACATTCTCAAACAGATCCTGCCTTTCAGTCATGTGTCCCGCAGAAGACCTTGGGATATCCAAGTGAAAGACCTTCTAGTGCTACCACCACGTGGTCATCAGGTAGAATTTCACCCTCAAGACTCTCCGGTAAAAAAGAGTTATCTACAAATAAAGGTGCCCCTCACTTGGAGAATTTTAACTAGATATATGATATAAACTTCCATCAGTTTTTCTAAAGCAAACTTCAGCCTTTAAAACAAACGGAAAAACAAACCAAAACCTCACAAACTATTAAGTAAACAAAACAGCAGTAATCTTACCAAAATTCAACTGAATAAACTTGAAGAACCTGATAGCTCTTTTCTTTTGTTTTTCACTGTTTTGTTTTCCTCCTTCCTATTCTCTTTGGGAAAACTGTTGCATAGGATTGCAAAGAATGTATTTCATGATCAGCATTGGTGGATTTGAGATGGGATGCATGTATCACCTTAGTTACAGACCAAATATATTGTTGGTAAAAATCTCCCTGGGATCTGGCAGAGATGTGTGTGGCTATAAATATCAACAGCATTTTGTTATTTGGGATTTATTTAATGTGACAGGAGGATTTATTACCCTCATAATTTCAAGGTCTTATTTAACACATGCTGTAATTAGTAAAAACAAGTTCCTTAATGCACTTTGATTTAAATGCTGTATTAAATTTGTGTTTTATGACAAGGACATAGAGCAATTCTGTAAAGCATCCATAGTTTATACAGATGAGAGGCTCTGTAGGAAAGTAAGGGTAAAGTAACTTATCCAGCTATAGGAAGGAAGTGCCATAGCATATATATGTATATATTTTGTGTATATATATATATATATATTTGTTTAGGGTTTTTTCTTTCTTTTAACATGTAGAAGAAATGAAATCCTAAAGAGGAAGGTGTGTCTTAGGTCTCCAAATGAACAATGACTCAATCCATGGCAAAAAGGCAAAAAACCTGCTTCTGCCATTGGAAGATGGAATTGCTGAGCACCAGAAAACATGGGAAGGGGTTGTGCTGACACTGCCTGTTGCTCAGTCTGCACCTGTACTAGTAATGACCCCTTCCCATCAAAAGCACTATGGCTTTCAGCAATTTTCTGAAATACAGGATTGCAGGACCAGCTTCCAAAGAGGATTAAACTGCACCTCTCCATGTCAGTGTAATGAAGCTCAATGTTCAAAGAGTGCTGGAACCCTCCAGCAACTCCAGTATTATCAGGCTATAGGATCAGAAAGACATTTCCTTTATATTTGACTAGGTAGTTGGTACAGGGATTTCCAGTATATCCTGTGGCAGTTTTCCTTGACACCTTTTCTACGGCGCCTGTTTGCCAAACTCAAATACTGGAGAAAGGAAGAAACCAATTGAAGCTGGTTGTGATTTAGAACCTGACAGCTTAATGAGCATCACAAAACATTACCTAATGCTGCTTCTGTAAATGGTATCAAAATATTTACACCATTTGAATGGTTGCCAGGGTGAATTTTATTTGGGAAACATTTAAAATGTTCTCTCTTCATTCCATTTTAAAACTATTTTATAGATAAGGGCAGAGTGGAATCCAATTAAAAAGAATGTATCTTTTAAACTTGGTAATGTGGGTAAGGCTGACTGTTTTCTAGCATATTCATTTTAAGACAGTCTTTAATAGTGATAGGGGAAACTGTTTAGAAGATCTTGTAAGATTAAAAGAAAATCAATTTCTGCAAGATCCTAGAGAGAGCTGCTCTGCTGGGGGGAGGATTTCAGGAAGACGGTGTTTGGCTTGGGTCCAGTTTGTGTGTTAAAGTCACTGTGCATGAAGCTGGAGGGTGAGCTTGGAGCCACCTCCTCTGTCCTGATACCATGTGAGTATGTTTCTGGAACAGTTAGGGCATCTTTGACCCAGAATGAGCACCTCACATAAAGCACCCAGTAAGCTTCCTCGCTCTCAGAGCACTGCAACAGTACTTGCAGGAGGGAAGATGTCAGTGTGGGGTAAATTCACGCTTTGCTTGCTGAACCCTAACTTCCCTGGCTGTTTGGTATATAATGGTGCCAGATTGCTATGGAAAGCTTTGATAAAGATACAACCTTTCCAACTCTTTCAAATTAAATAAAGACCAGACAACTGTCAGGAGGTTGGTGCAGTAGAGAGACCCAGCACCCTGTTCTCTTCCCAAGGGCCTTTGTTCATTGTTTGCAAGAGGAATCACAAGCATAAATTCATGCATAACCTGCTGTCTGTGGCTAACTGGGAGCAAAGTCTCTGAGGAGATGTATGGAACACCCACAAGATACAGGTCTGGTGGCAGTGGAGAGACTTAGTGATGTTTTTTTAAATATGTATTTCTTCCCTATCCTGTACTGCTGCTGACTAGAGCTGTACTGTTCTGACAGCCTGGCACATCCTATGGCTTTCATGGCAGGCTTTGAATGTTGATGGAGCCATTACTGCTAAAAAAAAAAAGTAATAAATGTGGTCTATAAAGGAAACATTTCTTGCTGTCCTAATGGCAATTTTAGTTTTATATGTTTATTTTTACAGTTGTCTGCTTCCTTTATACTGCCTGTTGCCAGTAAAAGAGCATCTCTCTGTGTAGCTCTCGAGGGTGAGAAGGAAATTGCTAATCAGCAGTACAAGTGATACAATAAATGGTGTTTTTCAAGTACAATTTTCAAACTCATGCAAATGCAGAAAAAAACAGGTTGTAGGACAGGAGACTGAGAACCTGTAGAAATGTAGCAATTTCTTTTAATTATTAGTGCATGTTGAAGGTACTGGTAAAATGCACACCATGCTGGGTTGATGTACAGAATTACTTTTGATTTCCATGGGCTGTAACCTCACTACAGAACAGATGCAAGGTCTGCTGAGGAAAACAATTTTAACTCCTGCTTTTGGTAAATGAGGAAAATGAGATTTGCTTTGGTTTGGTTTGGAAAGTAAAAGTGAACTGGGACATTATTTTGGAGTTTTTGATTAATAATGAGCTGGTCAAATTTGCTGAGGGATAAAACAAAAGTGTGCACACACTTCCCTGAATCTCTTCTAGTTTGCATCTTTTTATGGGAAACCTAATCAGCCAGCCAGTCTCCACACTGGGAAAACCAGTCTATTTCTGTGATTAAAATACTAGAATGTCACATTGAAATTCTCTGAAGACCAAGGTGGTTTGCACTAGTCACCAGCAATTTGAGTTTTGGCACTCCAGTCAGCCTTTGGTCTCAAACTCTGCCCGAATTCCAGGCAGAAATGGTCAGCAGGACTGATCTGGTCCTGTTCCTGTGGAGCCTTAGTGTTTATATGGCAGAGTCCTGCCATGGTTTAACCCCAGCTGGCAGCTGAGTGCCACAGTCCTCCTGGTGGGATGGGAGAGAAAAAAACAATGAGAAAACTCCTGGGTTGAGATGAAGATGGTTGAATAGGTGTGCTCGCTTTGGCAGCACATATACTACACAAATTCTACCAATGGCCTTGGTTTGCATTCCATCCCTGGTAGTAACTCTAAACATGAGGTGTTATCACTGCTAGAAGCAGACACTGTCTGCAAAACATGCTGCTAACTCCAGAAAGTGCAGCTAGTTAGAAACCTGAGCTGAAAAGTAAAATCAGTGAACAGAATTTTCTCGGTTTTCACCCAAACCAGGACACTAGGGAAAGCAGAAGCTGTGTGCACAAGCTGAGCAAACCAAGGAATTGATTCCCCCTTCCTACGGCAGGCAGGTGGCCAGCTCTCTCCAGGCAGGCAGGGCTCCCTGGCCAGCAGCGCTTCCTCGGGAAGCCAAACGCTGGAAAATGAAGGGCCCCCCCTTCCTCCTGAGCATGACATCCAGCTGAGCATCATGTCACATGGTGTGGGATATCCCTTTGGTCAGTTGGGCTCGCTGGTGGGCTGGAGGGAGGAGCAGAAAAGGCCATGATGCTGTGCAAGCTCTGCTCAGCAATAGGGAAAACATCCCTGTGTTATCAGTGCTGTTTCCAGCACAAACCTAAAGGGTAGCACCATACCAGTTACTATGAAGAAAATTAACTTGGTCCTGGCCAAAACCAGCACAAGGGAGGTGGCACAAACTCCCTTTTCTACAAAGCTTCCACATAGCACAGTTTGCCTTTGCTGGGAGCCCAAACAATGCTCACGGTGCCACTCTGTCTGCTGTCAAACAATTTCAGCTCTTTTTTTAACACAAGCACGCAGGATAGCTGTGTGATTGCCAAGTTAATCTGTGTGCTTCAGCAAATAACCTCCAATTTATTTATAGCAGCATGCAATTTGGAACTCAGAGCATTTTTATCCCCTATGGATGTAGCTTTTTATTTGCTCAGTGACTTTACAATAGTGACTGGTTTTGCCACCCACTGTATATCGTTCTTCAGGGGTTATTTTCAACCACAAATGGACGTATTGGCTTTGTGTGGTTCTGGAATGCATCAGCCTGTGCTTCCAGAGTTCTCAGAGTCCATAGGCTGTAAACATTTTTTGGAGTTATACTGTAAACTTTTCATCCCAGGTAGACACTTTAGGTTTAGTTAATGTGGTAAGACTGTGGGACAGGCACTGGTTACCTAAAGTACAATTAATCCATATTAGGTGAGGTACCTTACTCAGCATTTGTGCCTAGGATTGCACCATAGCAGTGCCTGCAAGCCTACTAATCACTTTCTCCTCTTTGTTTTCACCGTTGTCATTAGTTCAGAGTAGCAGAGACTTAGGGGATTCAATGGCCTTTGGAGGAAAAAAGTCCACAAAACTAACAGCATTTACTGGTGAAAACTTTGTGCCAGTTCTGTCTTCCCAGGCCATCATGATAAATGGGAGATGGAACTTGCTGTATAAAACATCTTGGGAGAACAAAGCAGTCCATAGGTGGCCTGGAGTTTTTTTGGCAGTGTCAGGGTCTGTAAATACTCTTTAAGCCACACTTTTTCTCATCTGTGGATGTGCACACATACACGATGGAGGGGGGGAAGGCTTGGGAAGGCTTGTCTGTGGCTGAGGTACGTTAACTCTTTTCCTCTAATCCAGATACTGGCTGCCAAGAACTGTAGAAATCAGATTTGTAAACTCATGATTTGGCAGAGGAATGAAAATTGTTTCCAGTTTTTTGTTTTGAAATGTATGTGAATAAATGACGTCAATATCATATTTAGAATTTCCCCCCCTACACACACACACTTAAGAAGGCTTTGCTGTTTGCATGTGAGGAGGAGCTCTTGCTTGAATAGTTCTGGTAAAGTATAATGGATTACCTCAATAGCTAGACAAGGCTCAAGGAATCTCAGCCATCCTGGGTTGCAGAAGATGGCGAATTTTGGTGAAAACCCAAATGCTTCCCAATGTGGTTCACTGCCCAGGGACTCTGGGTGACAGTGCATTGGGTAGGGATGCATAGTAGTTTTCAGAGGTGCAGGGAACTGCACTAAACTACAGAGTAAGGTGCAGATGTTTCTGGCTTAAAGGTCTGGTCAGTTTGACCTGTTCCTGTAAGAGCAGTGAGTCCAGGTTACCAAAGCAACATAACTGTTTAATTAGGCACCCTAAACGCTCCTCTGAGTGCAACATGTGGAGGTGCAGCCTGCACTGCCTTTGTTTTCATCTGGGAGCCTCTCTGGTTTAACTAGCTCAGGGGCTCTGCACTGCAGCCCACTGAGAGGTGTGGACTTGCCTAAAGACAGAAGCTCCTTAGTTTCTAGGTTGAGAGACTGGATTCATCATGGTTTGGACCACAAGTGAATTATACCATAGATCTTACTCAGGAAAAATTAGTGCTATCTTATAAGCATGAAGTGTTAATTATTCATCCCTCTGGAATAGTTTTAGTAAGTGAGTCTGAGAAGGGAATTATTACAGCTAGGAAAACACTGCAGGTAATATATCAGCCTTGAGCTCTTCAGAAGGTGTGAGTCAAGCCTCCCACAAATTATGCTATTTAATTTGGTTTGGGTTTTTTTTTTATTTCTTTTTGGGTTTTCTAGTCTTTGGGTAAACATAACTTTTTATTTTCTTTTTTTTTTTTTTTTTTTTAATCTTGGCAGAATATGAATTTTTAATTAAACCATGTTTTTTTAAAAAGACACTTGAGTTTCTTGTGTAGCAGTATAACCTCGAGAACCAAGACTTTAAGACACTAAATATCAGAAAGATTTGATAAGGTGGTTAATATTAGCAAAGCTAAAGATGTTGTACAGAATTGTTTCACTGATAATTCTTCTCAGTCTGCTATATAATATTAAGATTACTCAAGCTGAAGGCCAGTAACTAGCAGTGTATCTCCAGGGGTCAGTACTGGGTCTGGTCCTGTTTAACATCTTCATTAATCACCTCAGTGATGGGACAGTCTATTCTCAGCAAGTGTGCATAGAGGAGCTGTTACACAGTTTGGTTGTGCTACCCTCCTTGAGACCTTGACAGTCTGGAGAAATGGGCTGACAGGAACCTCATGAAGTTCAGCAAAGAAGAGTGTGAAGTCCTTTGCCTGGGGAGGTACAGCCCTGGCACCAGTATGTGCTGGTGCTGCCCAACTGGAAAGCAGCTTGGCAGAAAGAAGCACTGGGGTTCCTGGTGGGCACCCAAGCTGAACATGAGGCATCAGCGTGCCCTTCTGCCAAGGCAAACGGGCTCCTGGACTGCCTTAGCCATTGTGTTGCCAGCAGATGGAGGGAGGTGATCCTGCTCCACAGACCTGGAGTGCTGTGTCCAGATTTGGGCTCTCCCATTCAAGAGACAGTCCAGCGAAGGGCCCTAAGATGATGGAGGCCCTGGAGCAGTCCTCCCACATCTCTTTTCACACGTGCTTTTGTGGAAGTAGGATCAGAAAAGCAACTTGAGTGTAGTTTTTGGATCAGCTGTTTTGGAGGAAGGAGGAGAGGCAACAGGAAAACAACTGATTGTATGTGGTTGCCCTCACTGAGTAAGGAGCATCTATAACACAATTCTCTACTATTTCCAGAGGTCGTTTCCAACCTCTGCCTTTCTGTGATTCCTGCTGTTGGATTTGCTTGCCTGATTTTTTTTTTTTTCTTATATTTTCCAGATCAAATTTTAAATCCTAGACAGTTATTGCTTGTTGTGCTGGAAGATTTCCAGTGTAAGTAAAAACTGGTATATTTAAAAAGGAAAAAGTGTTCAGTTTCTAAGAGTATTCAGTAGCTGGTAGAACTTGCCTTAATGGATTTTGGAGTCTGTGTGTGGTCACTGCTGCCATGGCTCTGTCATCATTTCAGGCATGACAGCAGCCAAGCTGGGATGGAGATGTCTCTTGCTTTGTGAACTTGCTGAATGCAGCTGTGATTTATGTATGGTGAAACATAAAGTACGATAGTCAATAGAGAAGCCGTTTGTTTGTAACAAAACCATCTTTACATTTTTCTTTCATGAGAGGCAAATTTTCTTTTTTCCGGCCTTAGTATTTTACAACAATTTATTTTTAATCTAAAATTATGAAAATCCAGCCACCCAACTTAGTTGAAAAATAACAACTCTCCCCTGGTCCACCAAATCCTGAAGGCATTGTTCTGAAAAACACTGAAGCTGTATTTTAAGCCAACCTTTGAGAGTTGGCAGGCTCTGAGGACATGGAAAAGTGCACAATAATGTGATCACACTGCATGAGCGTGTACCTACTTGACTAAGGAACTGAGTTAGGGCTCCGAGGGCTGTTGGGTATCAGGAGCAATGTCAGTCATCTATTAGTGTTAGTGACTTCCTATTGGTAGGGCAAGAGGAAAAGGCCATAAGCAACTTGAAATAATGATTTTATTAGGAAGATTGCTTTTTTGTTCACTGTGAAACCTCTGGTCCTTTGTATTCATAGTAGGTAGTGGGCTCTTCTGAAGGCAGTGAGATCTTAGGAGCCAGTTTCATGGTTTGTATAAACCCGTATAAAGCATCTCGTCCCAGGAATGCACAGTGCACATGTTTCAACTGGAAATCTTCTGAAAGTAATGGAATGTTACTTTTAAAAATTAAATATTTAAGATATAATCTTTGACACTATGAATTCCCAATCACACTCTTCAGGTCTCTTCCATATTATCATAAGGAAAGATAAATAGCACGGAAGTTTAATTTGTTTGCAGTTTGTCCTCATTAACTTCAAGTCTTTGGGTAAAGATCTTAATCTGGGGGGTAATTATAAATAGATTGCTAATCTGTCCTTCTACTTAGAGAGTTCTGTTACTTCTTTTCCTATTACTTATACATTTACTGTTACCTAAAAGTGGTTTAATCTTTCAGATCAGGTAGTGCCCATCCCCCACACTCATCTTTTGGACCCTGGTGCCACACCAGTCTACTTACCACCTACATACTGGGTTTTGCTCCCTTCAAAGCCTTTCAGGACTGTTCTTGGCAGCACGCTTGACAGAGCTGCTGGAGACAAGACTGAAATGTGCTCTGCTTCCTCCAGACAGAGCTCAGTAAACAAGCTGTGATCCTCTGCTTGGCAGGAGAGGCTGCTGCCAGCCTGGGGGGGATGCAGAGCAGCGTGATGTGTGGCAGCAAATACAATATCCCTTTCTGGGTCTTGGGGTGCCTTGAATCGTGTGCTGCTGTAATGTGAAGGTTTGTGAAATATTCCTCAGCTTCTGTGAGATGCATGAAAATTCCATTCCTCAGCTTTGGCATGCTGTACCCATCAGTGGTGCATTTAGCTAAAACAAAACTGCACTAAGCCACTGGAAGTAGTGGAAAGGAATAATGTATGTCTGGAGTAGCTTAAACTGGGTTTACCTTGCTAAGCAGTGATTTCATCTTAAAAAAAAAAATTAAAAATTATTATAGAATCATAGAGTGGTTTGGGTTAAAAGGGTCCTTAAAGATCATCATGCCATGGGCAGGGACACCTCTCACTATAGCTCAGAGCCTCATCCAACTTGGTCTTGAACACATCCAGGAATGGGGCATCCACAACTTCTCAGGCCAACCTGTCCAAGTTTCTTACCACCTTCACAGTGAAGAATTTCCTTCTTTAATCTAAATCTACCTGCTTTTAGTTTAAAGCCATCAGCCCTTGTTGTATCACTACATGGCCTTGTAGAAGGTCCCTCTTCAGCTTTCCTATAGACACACTTTAAGTACTGGAAGGCTGTTCAAGAGTCTCCCCAGAGCCTTCTTTTCTCCAGGCTGAACAACCACAACTCTCTCAGCCTGGCCTCACAGGGGAGATGCTCTAGACCCTTGATCATTTTTGTGGCCCCCTCCTCTCACAGGTCCATATTACTCTTGTATAGGGGTTCCCAGAGCTGGACACAACTCTCCTGTTAGCTTCATGCTAGTCATTCCCAAATCTAAAGCTAATCATTCCAAGGTCTAAATATCTTTTGCAAGCAAAGGCTTCACTCCTTTGAATAAAGAACGTGCATATTTTGTTTTAAACTTCAGTATATGAAGTGGGTGAAGGTAGCAAGTTGGAGGTTGTGCTTGTGGGCTACTTTTATTTCATCCACAGGCTTGTAGATGTAAATAGTAGAAGTATGGTTTCCATAAAGGGAAAACTGACCAAAAGAATTACTTGAAGAGTAGCAGCAATCTGTTATGAAGTGTGTTTTTTGTTTGGTTGGGTTTTTTTCTCTGCTAATAGGTACCAAACATACAGGTGCAAATGCTCTGGCAGGGGGGATGGACTCAGTGATCTTTAGAGGTCCCTACCACTCCGTGATTCTGTGTGGGTTGTGATGTTATCTGTATGGTAATTTTTTCCTTTGCTTGCACAATCCAATTGTTCTGTGTGATGTACAGATACCAATCTGTACAAGTTGTGCTTGCCTCTTGGAACTCTTCTCCATTCCTTTACAAGTCTTTGCGGGGGTGTAGGATTTAAAATGACGATAGTAATTTTAAGAGAAGACTCCAGGGGGACCTTATAACCACCTTCTAATACCTGAAGGGATCCTACAGGCAGGCTGGAGAGGGACTCTTCACAAAACTGTCCAGCGATAGGACAAGGGGAAATGGGTTTAACTGAGGCAAAATAGATTGGATCTTAGATGTGTGAGGGTGGCGAGACATTGGAATGGATTGCTCAGAGGGGCTATGGATTCCATGTTAATGGCCAGCTTGGATGAGGTCTTGAGCACCCTGGTCTACTTGAGAGGTGTCCATGCCCATGGCATGGAGGTTGGATTAGATGCTCTCTGAGGTCCCTTCCAGCCTAAGCTATTCTATGATACAACTGCGTTGTTACCGCCTTCTCTGTACCACTGGCAGGGATGCAGGCCCCTTGGAATCCCACCTCCTATGCTTGGTTTTTCTTCTTGGTTGAAGCCACAGCTGGGAATTGTGTCATGGTGGGAGGGAAGAGGTGGGGGAGCACATTATCGTGTTTTGGGTTTTGAAGGAGGCAAAATACCTTCGTTCCTTCAAGAGACGGGGCTGTACCCGCCGCAGCAGCACTGCGTGCAGGCCCAGCCCGGCTCGCAGGCCGCAGCCGGGCGGTGGGAGCCACGGTGGCCGCCCCGTGCAGGGGGCTCAAGCGCGGCCATTCTTCCGCCTTCACTTCCTCGGCTCTTTAGCCTCCATTGAGTGGCGAACAGTGGCGGGGGACAAAAGCTGTATACACTGTACAAACAGAGCACCAAAGCGGCAGTACACTGCCTCATTCTTCGCTCTGTGTGAGAACTGAGGGGGACTCTATTCACCGCCTTTGTGCCGGTGTCTGTCAACAGCGCTGTTTGAGGCCGGTCCCATTGTGCCGGCCAATGTTTCTTATTGACCCGAGTCTGTGCCCGCGATGTTCCCAGGGTCGAAGTTGTGAGCGAGAAAACGTTTGAAAAGGGGTAATCGTGGGCTAAATGCGTTTCGCTGCATTGTCGTCTGACCTATTAAAGCTAAACTGCGCTCCCCGCTCATGCAAACAGGTAATTATGTAGTCACAGCTGCAGCCGCTGACATCTGGTTACCACCCCGTGGCAAAAGGAGTTGGGGTACTCACCGCTCCCGCCAGGCTCTCAAGCGCTGCACTTTAATGATATTAACTGAAAATAGAGGGTGGATTAGTGAGACTGACAGGTCAACAAGGTCGATACTTTTAACCGTGTAGGCAGAAATAAGTCCAAGCATAGTTGCTGGGGTGCTTTCTGCCAGTGGAGTTTTTCCCATAGCTGCAGGCTTGCCTGGGCTCTAGATCCAATTATTGCTTAGCAGGTTTAGATCAGGAGGGGCTGCAAAATGCTTTTGTCGACCTGTCTTGCAGAATGTCTTTGCAGAACAGCTTTGAAAACAGCCACCACATTAACTAATTTTGGTTGGGTTTTTTGTTTCTATTGTTTGGGGTTTTTTTTCCTAAACCAACTGGCTTGCAGTGGCTTCTGTCCCTAGAGGCCGAGTTGCCAGAATTTCCAGATAGCAAACCTTGATTTATTAATAGGCCAGCATTTCAAAACATAGTGGCTAAGTGGACAAGGGTCACAAAACATTGCTGGCCATGAATTATTTTAGGGCAACTGCTATTTCTTTTAATGTATCTTTGGACTGAGGTGGCGTCCTTTCAGGGTAACTGGTTTGGTCTTTCCTACCTCTCACCCCCCCCCCCCCCGATCCCTCCCTTCTGCTGGAAGGGAGGAGATCTCTCCATAACATACATAATTATTAAACAATATGCTTTTCTGTCCTCTGCAACCTTTAGTGATGGGGTAGACAACCACCACCATGGAAATTAGGGGTTACAGGGCCATGGGTGACTTTTCATGACACATCAAAACTGGGAGCACACCCAGTGCTGGGCTGCAGGCGAGGAGTGCAGCCAGCTGAGAAATCCCTGCTTTCAGGGATATCTTGCAGGAATGAATGGGTAGCTGGTTCCCCTTTGCATTTGCATCTCAGTGCTGCTGCTCCTCAGGAGCCAGTATTACTGTAGAGCTGTTGCAATGTGGAGTAGGAGAGAGTAGAGGCTAGATGTTATGGCAAATATATGATATATCAAGTCCTTCATAGTTATGGGAGGACTGGAACTACTGAAAGTGTGAAACTTTGTCCTGCAAAGGCAAGTCCCTTGGTTTGGAGCAGAGAGCTGTCTCTCATGGAGTGGGGAAGGAAGAAAGCAGGTCTGCTGAAACTCAGGGGAATCTGCTTCTACTGTGAATCTCTAAAATAGTCTTATGCAGACATGTGTAATGTAATTATCTTTTTCTGTGGGTTGTTTTTTTACTGAATTCTACTTTTTTCTAGCCCTTGCAGGCCTCTCTAGAATTTACCGATTCTATTATATAAGAAGCCAGGGCAAAAAAGCAACAACCAAAAATATTTCAAATATATCAAGAAATGTGTTAGCATCATTTTGATGCGGAGGACAACAAGGACTCAGTCCATCTACCACTAAAAGGCAGTTAAATTACATCTTCACACTTATCTGATTCTGTGGCTCTTTGGTGCTTATTGCTGTAGGAAGGAATAAATATTCTTGGGACTTTCTGGGTGATACCAGGGCTATATGCAGTGGCTTTGCTGCCTGTGTGTCAAGACAATTTTTTTTCCAGATATGCAGAAAATTCTATTTGTGCATTCCCCAATAGATTTATTAACTCCATAAAAATATGAGGTAGTCTGAGGAATTATTTTTTTTTCACCTCTGTAGCTCTCTCCTAAACCATTTGCTCATTTCTTTGCTTAAAGACTAAAAATATTCAAAATAGATTATTTGCTCTTCAGCGCCTGCTGTTTTTTAGTGTAATGGAAATACCAAAGAATAATATTTATCTGTTGGTCTCAGTTGTCTAAAACGGTGTCTTCTCAGCTGTGTCATCTGTAGAGGAGATGAAACTGAGAATTTACTTTTTTAGAAGTCTATAAATGCCTTACACTCTTTAAAATAGTGTGTAACTAAGAAAAACTGTTCCACTCCAATATGAAAAGTCAGGAAGAACATGAGAATTCCCAGCAGAAATGAAGAAGCTTCCTGGCTAAATTATTTTTCCTCTGGCTTACCTAACGAATAAATATTGAGCAAACATTTAACTTGGGTACTCTCATTTTGATGCCATGTGCATCCAGTGATGTCTTAGCTATATGATGTTTCAGAGTGTCTTTTTAGGTGATTCAAAAGAAGTTATAAGAATACATCTTTTAAAGCAGCAAAGTTGACTTGTCTTTAGATACATCACCTGACTTACTGGCAGAGGAATCAATCACTGCAGTGTTCCTGTATCTGTGGCAGGTGGTGCTGTGTAGTGGAAGGGAGGTTGAAAATTAGATCTAGAAACAATGACCTGCTCAGTGGTTTGGAACGTGAAGGTGATAACACAGATGTAATCAGGGAGAAATCTTTCATGGTATATGTAGCTTAGTTTCATGCTTCATCAAACAAGGCATTATGGCCAGACTTTTTTAGAGAGATGTTAGAATGAGGGTTTGACTCCTAGAGGTCCTTTCCAAGTGTAACAATTCTAGAATCTCTTTCTGAAGCTGCTGTACTTCCTGGTAAAATCAGCCCTAAATATGATGCATATCTGTAAGTTATATATGATGCATATGTAGCCATAATCTGAATGGGCGGGGTTCATGTACCTGTCATAGGAGAATGAAGTGTGAGTCAAAAAAAAGGGTTTCTAAGAGGAATTAGTTGCTCTGTTTCAATAAAGGGTTCCAGGAAATCATAACCTATGAGTAAAAACAATTACTCCTGGCACGTGTTGTCCCTGTGGAGTTCAAAAGAACTTCACAGAAACTGAAATAACCTTTCTGAAAATACATTTGAAGGCATAGCCTTAGAGTGCTGGAAATAGCATTTTGATAGCACAGTGTGGGACAGCCCTTTGCTCTGATCCATAGGGGCTGTGGATTGCAGCTATAAGGAGAATCTGACAGTGAAGCATAGGAATGGGCAGTACCTATAGGTGAAGGTTAACATGTCATTACTGCTCCTGGTAAGAGTTCTCGTTGTGTAACGTGTGAAAGGGTTCATGGTTCTATGAACTTGCAGTACATCTGAACCTTAATTCTTTTCCTAAGGAAGACTTTAAAAAAGTTTTTATAAAAGTGCATTGGTCCCATCCAACCCCTAACATTCTGTGCTTTGTCTCAGCAGAAAATGGGAGTAGTATAAAACGTTGGAGATTATTCTTACTAACTTAAAAAATAAATAATTCTTAAGCTCACTAGATAGATAATTTATTTCTATTTAAAATGACATTATGAGCATGTTCAGGTAATGTTTTCTGGAGGTGTTGAAATAAAGAGCTCAGGTTTTGCTTTACAGAAACACAGCTATAAGGAGGATCAGATATACTGGTTGTTAACATACTGTTTAAAGCAGAGGATTTCACTTCAAAAAAGGAAAATTTGTCCACGAGATTAGATTAGTAATGGCTTTGGAAGACACATCTGTTTCCCGCCATGAGGTCACAGTAAGAGCAAAGAAGTGGGATTGACCTACAATTTACCTCATTTAGAGTGTGTAAAATCCCCGTTAATTGCCCCAAAGTAATCAAGGCATCCATTATTAATGTCTTGTTGCCCTCTATAATATGAGTACAATTGGCTCATAAACTACATTTTCTGTTTTTAAAAATGAAACAGTTTGCTTCTTATTTTTTGGTTTTATTACATGTAGACATTCCTCATATTCATTTTAAGATTAAATTATTTTTTTTCTCCCCCAATTTCTCAAACAACATTAACTTAGTTTATCTCTCATAGATATTAGGGGTTGGAAGGGACCTAGAAGATCATCTAGTCCAACCCCCCTGCCCGAGCAGGATCACCTAGAC
>JAOEGS010022725.1:0-44888 GCA_025447755.1 Corythornis vintsioides
CTTCTCACTCCCTGCACTGTCTGAAGTTCACAGGTGTTTTCTCAGGCAGTGGCTGCTGCTGGCAGTGAGAACACCCCATGGTCAGAGTCAGTACCAAGGGTTGGGGTGCAGACCAAGGCCACTGCTTGGGTTTGTGCACCACACTGGGGTGTAGAATAGAAAAGGTGGCACCCGCACGGAGGAGTGGCCAGGACAGGGGACCCCAAACTGCCCACTTCCAGTCCTCCAAAATGGGCCCCATCAGGCTCCTGTCAGTTTTCAGCATCTCCCTCAAACCTCATTCTCAACCCTTCAGGGTCCATATCTGCACACACCACCAGTAAGGATTGAACAGGGACTGCTCCTGAACGTAGTTTTTGGCTTCTAGAGCTCTGTACAGACACCAGCCCATCTTTGTGCCTCACACTCAGCCCTCTGCTGCCAAGCTCAGAGCTCAGACCAGCAGCAATGAAAGCCACATGCACGGCAGGACCACAGGGACTGTGCCTCAATGAGACAGTGGTTTTCATTAGCATGATACTGGCACCAAACCCCTCAAATTACAAGAACAAAAGGCAATGGCAAAAGGAGAGCACTGAGCAAATCAAACTAAAAAAAAAATAAATATCAAATCAGGATGGCATGATCAAGTTGTTGTTTCCAATTGACTGTGGGATGTCAATCTGCTCATGTAACCTGTAGGGTTCAGACTCCTGAAGTTGAACAGTAGGGAAATTGCTGTCAGTGGAGACTGGAACAGTTCTTTGGTAGCTAAAAAGAATATATTGAAATGAATCCCACAGACAAAACATTGCTGCTTCTCTTTGAGGGAATACAGATTTCTTTCCCTGAGCTACTCCAACCCACAGTGTCCTGTGGGCTCCAAAGGGCATGGAAAAGCAGATCAGTGCATCAGCTTCAGATTCACAAGTGTTGGGATGCAACTGGAAATACCTGTACAGACAGCAGCGCCAGGGAAACAGAACCCAGAACTCTTCCAGCAACACTGCTTCCACCTGCCCTCCCTCCTCCTCCTCTCCTGGGGCACGTTACCATCCTTCAATCTTCATGTTCAGTTTGGCTAGTGGCTTGTAAAGGAGGTCATGGGCTCTGGTACACAGGAGATTATGCAGCAGAACTTTCTAGAGCAGTCATCTACCCTGTGGGATCTAGATTTAATGAGCCAAGGGGACCTCTTTCTAGAGTGAGGTTGCCTGAAATGTGCAGCTTCACTCCACAGCTCTTCTGTTCCGGGTGACTGCCATACAAAGGGCCAGACGTGACAACATCCTCACCAAAACTGCTGAAGAAAAAGCCTTTCCTCAAATGCAGGAAACCCTACAGCTTTCTAATGTTTCCAGTGCTGCAGGAGGTGATTAGAAATAATAAGAAAGTCTAGACAAATCCATCTACTTCTACTGCTTTGAGATCAACAATTCCCCTTTTTGATTTGTCAGTTTAGCACTTGCATTCAGTGAGGCAACTGAAATTCAAGTGCCCATCAGCTGCACTTTCCTGAGACAAGGCTACTGCTGGTGCTCCAGGAAGACTCTGGGGGATAGATGCACCCCACCATCTTGTGCCCCAAAAGCAAAGCACTTTCCCCCAGCAACCACACACTGTTAGCCAAGGCCATTCTGAACACCAAACCCAGAAAACAACAAGATGTGTTGCATGGAGCAGATAACACAGGTTGTCTCTCACTTGTCCAGCTCAGAGATCCCCAAGATGAGCCCCAGATCAATAAGAAACAAAACCTTGCAAAACCTCTCTGCCTGGGCATTCAAAGTGTTAATCAGTCTGAAAAACAAAACCCAAAGCCTGTGTGCTAATTTGCTATTTAAATCGAAACCTTTTGGTTCCGTGTCTGCCATGTCTGGCACGAGGCTGTCCTGGGCGTTACTACAATAAAAAGTCATTTGGAAAATAATCCTATTGTTCCAGTCACACCCATGGGAGTTTCATGTGTAGGGAAGTAGGAACATCAAAACTGAGATCTGTTGTGTGATCAGAGAGCTGAGTTTGCCCTTTACAATAGCTAGTTTTGATTCAAGTGCACGTTGGGAGAGAGATCAGACACAGTGAGCTAAGGCTCAATAGCTTTAAGGTTAATAAATTCCTACTTGCACAGCCTAAAACTCTCAAAAAAAAATCATGTTCAGTGTAGTAGACCAGCTTTACAAACACACCCACACCCACGGGTGGTTAGGCCATCACAGCTTTCCCTTCCTTGCTCCCTCCCAGGCCAGTCACCCCCAGCACTGAATTGCCTTAAAACCCTTCCCGGCCACGAGCTCCTCCCAAGTGCTCCCTCTGCACCCAGTGGAAGCCTCACTGAGAGCTCCAGCAGCACCTCACACAGCTTGGGTGCAGTAGCTACAGGCACATGGCAACTCTCACACCAGCAACAGCCCCCTCAACCTCTCTCCAGCCTCCTGCTCTTACACTCTGCCCATGGCTGCCATGGAGCATTGGCCTCGACCAGCTCCTGGCAGCCCAACCCCGGTGAGGGCACTGGTGCTGCCTCAAGAGCTTCATCCTCCCTCCTAAACAGATGGGTTCAGTCCTGCACTGCAGCGTCCACTAGAGATGGGACTGTGCAAAGCCATCTAGGAATGAAGTGTTCTAACTCCCTATTTTCAATCGAAAACTTCTAACAGGCCTTCCCAAGCTCTCACAGGTTTTGGAAGCAGACTCCACACCTCCTTTCTAGCTAAGCCCAATTCTTTGTATTCTCCTTTTAAATATTGCTACAATCCAGTTTGTCCATTAGGAAGAAAAAAGTAATAATAAAAAAAATCTTAAAAACCTTTTCTCTTGTGAACAGAAACACTAACACCTTTCTATATTATTAAAAAATTCCTGAGCAATCTAAGAAACTGCTTTAGTGCCTCGGTGCTTTGGAAGCTTCTACTTCTAAGGGGGATGGTCTTGAGGGAGATAGTCTACATTTTGGTATCCAGGTGGAAAAGGGGTTTGATTTGGCCAAGTAATAACAGCTGAAAAAAACCAAACCCAGAAAACAACAAAACACCCTCCATAGCCTGTGCACGGACAGTAGATTCCTTAGGAATGATAACACTGCCTTGAAACATTCCTGAGAACACACGTGGGAAACTGGATGGGGAGTGAGCAGCACTGAGCAAGAGAGGGGACAGCAGGAGGTCTGAAGGAGAGATACAGACACTGGGCAAGAAAAATTCCTGCCCTATTCTGTGGGCAATGAGCCCAGCAGACTCCATGAGATGGGGGCTTGTAGGGGGTTTCTGGTTGTTGTTGAAGCTGAAATTACCTGCTAATGCAGGAGGACAGTGACCCAGCTGTGGCCACCAAGGCAGAGGGGGAGACTCCACAAGGGCACATTAACCTCGAGTGAGGCAAAGGTGCAAAGTGACACACACAAGTGATCCAGCCCCCAAAGATCCCTCTCTGTGCTGCTGGAATGGGAACGTCTGGAGTTACTGGTGAGGAGAGTCTCAGTCTAAGTGTGTAAAGAAGCAGCAGTTGACCCCAGATACACCCATCTCAGACACACCACTGGCAAAACCCTGTGACCAACTCAAGGCAAAGCCATTAAAGACAGAGCATCTTTTTTTCATCCTCTCCTATTTACACAGATTCCTTCAGAACTGGAACATACAGAGGATGAAGAGTAACAGGAGGAAAAGCAAAGAAGGGAAGTTTGATTGAAACAAGCAGTCAGGACCTTGAATTTTCTCTCTGGGTGACAGTTACTCTGTTTTTTTGGTCCCTGTTTTTTTGTAGTTGAGACGAAAACCACCCTGCTGCTCTACTGACTGTGGGCAAACCAGTCAACCTGGGAGTGACACATGGCTGCTCAGCCTAAGGCTCGTTATCCCATGAAGCACATATGCAAACAGCCTTCACACACCACAGCTAAAACTCACTTGGGCCTTTTCCCCTGGCACACAAGTGAGAATTTCCCTTTACACTTTTCAGTGCAGCTTGGGGAAATATCTACATGCAGTGTCAAAGGATGCTGCCTAACACAGCCACCCTGCAAGCAAAGGCAGCAGTTTCCACCACAGCAGAGCCCACTGGACCCATTCATGAGGAAGTGAGCAGGGGTGCCATGCACCAGCCAAGCTGCTCAACACACCAGTGCTGAATGCCCTGTGAAATGGTTGTGACTGGCTGATACCATACACCTTGGAGCAGAAAAAACCTGGTATCAGTTTCAGCTGAAGCCACTCTCCCATAGACAAAACCTCAGAGCATGGAGCAGGACAGGACAACACTGAACTGTTTCCCCCTTGCTGTCAATATGCTCATGGGAACAGCCTCTTCAGTTATTCAGTTATTACCAGCAATACCTGAGCAACAAGCCACGTGGGAGTGTCAAATGCTCGCGTGGGATTTGGTGTTGGGTTTTGTGGAGGTGTTTTTTGGTTGGGATTTTTTAAACACAAAACACCACCACAACAAAAAACCCATAACCACTTACATCAGAGCTCATGGAGGTGCCCTTCAAAATGAGCCTTGCCTCCACAGGCCAGAGATGCTCAGACACAGGTCAATAGCCCAGCCCTGGGTAGCACAAGGCAACTCCCAGGCTCAGCCAGGACACCAGCTGAAAGGGCTGACTCAAACCACTCCAGTTTCCAGTTGCATTCAGCTCCAGAAATGGGTTGTGATGATTCTTACGATTTCCACTCTCTCCCCACCCAGTGCAGACAGACACAGCTTCACTGTCACCTGCCCAAAGGTTACACAGAAACTCCTCCAACAGGTACCCGGGAGCCAAAAGTTGACTTTTGGCAAAATTCTGTAGTCATCTGTAGAAGCTGCTTTGAAAACCTTCTAAGCCAGACATCAATAACCAGTTGGCAGGGCCTGAGAGACATAATTAGAGAGCTTGTTTGTTTCAAAGGACATTACCCCAGAAAATGAATGTGTTGCTGTGGTCCTTGCAATAAATTTCCAGAGGGTTTGGTTACAGAGATCCTGAAAGGGCTTTAGCAGAATTTTAATTACACTATCAGGACTCAAGTATTTTTCTGGTGCTTGGCAAAACAGGATCCTATTCTTTCTGCTTGCAATACATGCTCATTCAAAACTAACCCACAGGCCTGCTGCCTAAGAATTCCTACAACTAGGCAATCCAAAAGTTCTGTATCATTTGTGATACACGAGTGACTTCCAGCAACAGTAGCCCAAGAGACAGCATTTTACTGTGCCATAGTTTAACCCACTTGGCTCAGTGCTGTACCATGAAACACACTGCAGGGAGACTCGACATTGTGCTCTGGCTTACCCGGGTTTTACAGCTGCACTGGATCATCCTGCAGAGCCAATCTCTGCTGTCCTGTGGACACTGCAGCATCACAGCCCAGCCCTGCCTTTGCTCAAAGGCTGTTCAGCAGTTGCTGCAGGCGTTTTAGCACTGGCCCCATCACTGGGCACTGCTTCTACTGGAGTGTTACACTTGCAGTCTCCAACAAGCCTTTTGTGAAGCTGGGAAAAGAAAGTACCACAGCCTGTGCCATCAGCCAGCCCTCTGCTGCTGTTCCATCCCTTCTGCTCTGCTCCACACCTCCCTCTCCCACTAAATCCTTCCAACTAAATCCTTTTCAGCAAAGGTCAGGCAAAGACTAACTCCCAAAGACTAATTTCATTCATCCAGGCTCAGAGAGGTGCAGGAAACAGGGAGCACGACAACCTCTGTTCTGTAAGAGTGGAAGTTCATACAAGTGCCAAGTATTACAATTCATAGATTTATTATAAACTTCTGCATATATTCATATACAATACTCTGTATTTTACAGTTTTCTTCTAAGATCTAACCACACCTGTGTGAAATACTCCCCAGAGCCTTCTCTAACAAGAAGTATAACTATTCCCATTTTCTTCAGAGGAAAGAAAAGACAAGAGAATTTTCAAGTTTCAGTTCCCAGCCTTTGCATTGCTCTATAGAATAGAGACTGAGCATTTAAGGGAATCATCTTTTTCTTGGGAAAGAGGGTGGAAAACAAAGTCTTATGAATCAGCCAGCTGATAATTAAAAGCAACTAAAGCCAGATCACTTTAAGCTGCACATGAGAATCTGAACTCCTCAGATGCCAAATTCCTCTGCCGACCAGAAAAGCCAGGGTCACTTGCCCAGCTGGTCACTATTGTTCTGTCCAATAAAGTTCTGGCAGGAATGCATGTTTAACAAAATACAGAGATTAGGCATAGCAAAGAATGCAGCTCCCCCCTCAGTGTTTAGGTTAGTGGGGTTTGCCATGTTGAAATACTAAAGCTTAAGCATATCAGATTTTCTCTGTCCTGTACTGCTAGTGCCAGTGACAGACACAAGCTGACAGCTCAGTTCTCAGGATCCCTGCCATTTTAGCTTTAAGTTCATTAAAAGCAGCGTAAGAAGTTCACCTCAAAGCTGCAGTGACCACTAATTAAATCAGTGTTTTCTTGGGGATGTAGAGTACCAAGTGAAAAAAACTCTCTGTACCTCCCATGTGCCAGAAACTCTTGGAGGGCAATTTAAAGCAAGCCAGAAAAGACTAAAGGGACCAGGTTTAGAGAACTTTGCACCAGGGAAGCTCACCTCCTAATGCCTTGGAAGCCAAGGTTTCCAAAGGAGATCTAGCATCCAGGGACTACTCAGCACCAAAATGGCAACAATCTTCCTAACACCCGACTTGGTTCTCAACACTTCAGTTTACAACAAGGCACCCAAGACTAGAGTCAGGTGCAAAGGTGTCCTGAGAACACATCACCCAGATGATCTCAGAGATCCTCAGAGATCCTGCCAGGAGTACAGCTTTTGCCAAGTCAGCTGCTGTGCACAGAGCAGCTCTGACACCTCACTGGGCCAAGAATTCCTCAGCTCAAAAACAGAATGATATGAACAGGACAGATATTGGAGCCCTACCACAAGCAGATTTGCGAAAGATATAACCCTTGGACAGCTGTGTAAGAAGGTTATAAATAGCCTGGTTTCCACCTCAAAATTAATGGCTTGTATTTAGAGATTACCAAGGATTCCCAAGTTCCTCTGCAGGGGGTGTGGCAGCTCACTCTGCATGAAGTGCCCTTCATAAGTAAGAGGCATCTAAGATCCTGTTACCATGGTAGTCTCTCCTCTTTCTCCCATCACAAAAAGCTGAAAAATAACTGTTAGAGCCACACACTACATCTGGAACAGGTAGAGCCGAGATACAGAGCTGCTGACAGCCATATCTAGGTGTTTTCTTCTAGGACAGCCTTTTTTAGAGATCCTAGCACAGCAACAGAAACCTTATTTTAGCTGGTATCACTTTCACCACCACCTGAAAATGCAAAGAACTCAGTTTGCTCAAGATACCATGATGAGGCAAGCAGCCAGTCAGCCCACACAGAGCAAGGTGGCAAAAACCAGACTAGTTCTGGGGAAGCAGAAGAAGGAATCAGGCAAGAAGCAAGCCAGGAAGCCAAGCAACCTGAGGCAGGAAGAAGTGGCTTCAGATGGAAGAAAGAAAAACACCCAAACAAAAAGTCCTTTTCTTTAGGGAAAAACACAAGCAGAACCTCCCTTGGGTTGGAATGTTAAAATTCATGTCAACTCCCCTTCCCACACAGGCACACTGGAGAGCTGTTGGTTGAGCTGTCACCCAAATGAGGATTTGAAAAAGCTCCCTGTGCTCTGCTGTGTTTACAGCAATAATGAGAGCCCTGGAGGAAGGGGTTAGAAACATCTGAGTTTAATAAGGGCTAAGCAGCACAGAGCAGAAAAGCAATGTCTGCCCTTCCGTTCAGGGCTACCACACCCCAGCAAGCACCGGCCCATGGCAGACCGGGCCCAGAGACGTGATGTCATCCCAGCAGCCACAGCAGCCCATCTGCCCCAAGCCTTCTCACCATCAGAAGCACCATTTCAAACCAGCACCACGCTTCTGAATGGCTACATAAGCTAAGTGTTGTGGGGAACAAACAAAAACCAAAAGCCAAGCAGATGCTGATTAACCCCAGGCACAAAACGAGCCAAGCACAGATGGGGAATTTTCATGCAGGGCCCAACTCGAGCAACTCCCATCTCACCAGGTCATCACAACAGGGCAAAAGAGTATTTAGCTCCTTTAGCACCTATGCTGCTGCCTTTTCTTAGTCCTAAACAGCTCCAACGTGCACAGAGTAAGAAGAGAATCTTCTTCCAGCTCCTCATGAAGAGCAGAAGCCTGGTAACCTTAGTACTCAGGTCTTGCAATTGCACTTGCTGCACCCCCTTCCTCACTTCTGCCAAATCCACCCCCAAATCTGTCCTCTCGTGAACCAGGCATCTTCCATGAAACACCTTTGCCTACACTGCCTTTATGAGGCTCTCTCTTCCCACCACACATCTTTTCATTCCATTGAGAAGTGGAAAGTAGGAATCCAGAATCAGGTCCATTGGCAAAGTCAAAACCAACTTCCCTCTAGAGCACAGATACACCAAAAAGAAAAACAGAATGGGGACAACACCCAGAAGACACAAGACCTGTTCTCAACTCTGCAGACTCCGCATGACTTGGTTCCACAACCATGTCCAGGGGTATATTCCCATGCCCCACGATTTCACTGGCACATCTGAGATGCTCTGAGCAAGCAGAGCCCTCTATGAAGTGCAAATGCTGCAAAGAGCATCACTTGCACCCAGTTCCTAGAGGCAGAAAAAGTTGGAGCCAATTATAAAGACTAAATAACCTCTGTCAAGACGGGACAGGAACAGATGCATTTTAATGTAGTGATACCTCATGTTAGCTGTAAAATGTTGACAGGTGGCTGGTTTGCTCAGCACCCAGGAAGGTGCCTGGTCATGGCTTCCACCTGGTCTACTGGGAAGTGTCCTGCCCATGTCAGGGAGGTTGAACTACATCACCTTTCCAACCCAAAGCATCCTATGACTCTGACACAACAGCCTTACTCAGCTCTCATGGGACAGACAGGAGGTACACAGCAGACCACAGAGAAGCAAAGGGAAGAGTCCTAACAAGAGAAGCTCACAGATACCCTCTCTTCTCAGCTTCAAAATCAACCACTGTGGATTTAAGTGGCAGATTCTCTTCACCAGATAAAGAGATATGGAAGATATCCCATAGATATGGGCACTGATCTGTCCCAAACACAAAACATTATGAAGCTGCCTTCAGCTTTTGCCTCTGTAGCACCCATCGTGTGGGCCAAACAGAGAAGGTTTTTTTTTTCTTTGCCTGAGCAATGATTTCCCTGCTTTGGAAGCTGAAAATTAGTCTCAAACCTCAAAGAGCTTCCTATTTGTAGTTGTCTCAAAAAGATTCAGCTATTTTCAAATAGCCTAAACATCCCAGGCAACACCTTTCTATACACATGTTCATTTCCAAGAGCAGGAAATCTTGTCAAAAACAGCTAAAACATCTAAACCATGTTATTCCATACAATAAATGGCAAGTCAGCAGGTAATTGTTCCTTCCTAAAAAGGATATTAGGAACAAAACCAATAAGGAACAATAACAAGGCTCCCACCCTTGTTCCTCTCTGTAGTAGTACTATTGAATCTAACTCAGATCAGTACCACATTGTGCATAAATACACTGAGCAGGAGCTTTAGTATTATTCAACTACATAAAAAGGTGAAAAATTACAGGACATTAACCCAATTAGTAGCATCATGCCTTTTTTAACTTTTGCAGCTATGATCCTTAACAGAGTCCTTGCCATACCCGAGCTGGCACAGGGCAGCTTTACACTCAAAGCCTCAAAATAAACATCATGCCTCAGTGAAAGTAAATTTAAGCACTGTCTACAACTCTAATTAAAAGCGAGTTGAAAGCTTTGAGCATATTGCAGAAATGAGGCTGGATGAATTTGAGTGTTGCCCTCCAGGAGAGGTACTCTATGCTTTACAAAACAATAATGTTTCCAGACATGCTGGAGGTCTAGTGGAGGAAAGAACATGAGAAGCTGCTCCATTATTTTAATCCATGGACATAAAGCACTCTGTGCTTGCAGTCTTTCATGGTTATCTCAAAGTCCTTCTTCTTTCCCCCCACCCCTTTCTTGAGATAAAACAGAGATATGAGTAAATATTCGATGACCCAAGTGTCACAGACCTGCTCCATCCAAGCAGAGCTGTGAAGTTTCTAACCTGATGTGTTTCGACTGGGATTTTAGCACACTAACAAGCTCAGCTTTGAGAAAATGAACAAATAAGGGTTATTGAAAGAGACACATTTGTTAATTTATCCAAGGGGAGCAGGAGTTCACTGCCACCCGTTGCTTTGCCTCTCCACTCCCTTTTTCTTCCTAGGGCTGGTAAATGAAACCTCCATGAGAGGAAATGATTCACACAAGCAGCTGGAAAGGCAAGAGCATAGGAGATTTCCTAAATGAATACAATTTACTGCATAACTACAGTCTGGTCTGGTATTTCAAAGCCATTCCATTGTTGCGAGGTCTTTACACTGCCGTTGGCTTCGCTGGTTACTGCACTGCAAAGCTGCAGCTCTGAACCCCCCCCAAGTCAGATGAAGATCATATGGCTGCAGAGTCCAGGAAATAAACATCAGATAGTTCAAGGGTTTGGTGATGAGTTTAAGACCTCCTGACCTCTTGGTTACCTGGGTAGGGCACTTCAAAGGGGACTTAGTGCAGAGGACTCAGCGTGACACAAATCCCAGCTTGTGTGCTTGACATCCTCACACAGTCCACAGCAAACCAGAGAAAACCAGAGACCTCAGGCAGTGAATGGACTAGTAGGTGATGAAGGGAATGACTCAGAAAGCAAGATCCCATCAGGAAAAGGAAAGAGAACCACATTTCTCCAATATATATAGTTTTATATTCCACACCCACTTAAGAGCCACAAGAGGTTCAGAATTTGGGGCTGAAATCAGGTTCGAATCATCTTTCTTTGGTAGAGAAAATTAACAGCCAACCATCAGGGAAACTCCAGACACGTGCTCTGCAAGCACTCTGACAGGCTGTGTAAATCAGATTTACAGATCACCTCTCCATATTAAAAACAGGTTTCTGTCACACAGAGACCCACAGTTGTTTAAAAGCATGGAAAGCTCACCTCAGAAGCAGCAGCACAGCCGTGTACAGCTGGGGAAGGGCAATTTCATCCTAGCAAAGGAGCAGCTGTAGGACCAGGCCCAAGGCAGGCAGCTGCTTTGGAAAAAACAGATCTACCTGTAACAGGTCCACCCAGACATCTTGATCTTGAAAGCCAGACACTCACATGGCCTATTAGGAGGCTGAGAGCCTCAAGGAATAATTGACAAACTTCAAAACACCACTTAAGCACCTGAAAGCATCCACACTTCAGGTTTTTCAGGGGGGGAGTAAGACAAGCTGTAGTACAGGAAAGCTGATGTGAATTTAAATATTTATCCTATATCAAGGCAGCAGATAGAGTGTGTTTAATTGTTCCCCTGAATAAACACACAGCAAACCAGTGGGAAAAACCTTGCCCTCCTGGGCTGTGCTCTGAGGCACATTTGTGGCACCCAGAAATGGATGAAGCCACCAGGCCTCCCATGTCAAAACCTCTGCCTCTAGCAAGGAAAAGTTGCACTTACAGGTTTCAATTGACTGATATTCTTTCCCTCTCCATATACATCCTCAAGAAACATCCCCACTGTGGCAAGCACTAGAAAATGCCACACAGCAAGGCTGCTCCAGTGGATACAAGGCCAGCACAGGCTGCTGCTGGGACTTCAGTCCCTTCTGCATCCCCTAGAGAAGTTCAAAGCACTTCGAGCACATGCAAAGATAGACTGCAAGTGTCCCTGGTCTAATAACCAAGATCTGTCAATGAAGCCAACCAGAAGCCCAAATTTTTATTCTGAAAAAGGAAACCAAGTAAGCAACATTCCACCAGAACAAATATTCCATGTTTTCTTCTAGAGTGATATGAATATTTTTTTTTTCCCCCTCAAATTTCCCTCTACTCTAAGCCCTAAACTCCGTAAGTTTTTTACACTACACAGAGCCTTAGCATTCTGGCAGAAAAAAAATATTCAGCAGACCTCAGAGCCTCAGAAATCCATCGCCAAGACAGCCTGCAACCTAGACACCAAAGGCTATATCAGCTCTTGAGTTTTGAATGTTTTCTAGGTGGAAGACAAAAGATACCAGCACCTTCTTTTCTCTTTCCCCTTGAAGAAATACAACGTGTATTAATTAAAACAATAAAATAAAAATATGGAAGATTCCCAGTTTGATTATGTCTTCACTTGCTGATTGAGACAGAAAAAGACAACTGCAGGAACATGGCATGTCTTATATCAGGGAAACATGTCAGCTGTAGAGCATCACATCAGTATGTGCTGCAGCTCAAAGCCTGGAGCTGCTGCAGTAACTTTCAAGGTTCTGGCTCACTGATATTTGACTGATGGTACCCAGGAAAAGTGCCAGAAATCACTGGACAAAGCACTCCCTGGGAAGATTCACGTGTGAATGGCCACGTAGTAATCACCTACCCACCATCTTGTGTCCTCCACATCCTCTTCAGGGCAAAGGACAGCAAGCTTTGCTATTGCTTCATGCCATTCAGGTGCTGCTGAGATCCCCCATTCAGATGGTGAAAGGGACACTGAACAACATAAACAGCAGTTTGTACCATTCTGATTCAGTGCCCCGATAAAAGGCTTCACAGCCACGCAGATCAATGTCAGACTTTAAGAACAAAAAGCCCCATTGTTACCCTGCACCATATTCAGTCCAGAGAAGCCCAGCTCTCCCATCCCGAAGCTGCACCCTGCAGGAGGCTCCCCACAAAGGTCCAGCAACTGTGGCTGGGTGAAGTTTTCCCACACAGATTTTCCCATCAAAGAGAGAAGCTGTTAGATATTTGCCAACAACAAAACTCCACCACTCCAGGGGAAATTAAAACACACCAAGATTGCTTCAACTAAGCCCTTTGACTGAGCACTCACATTTTTATTTTGAAATATCCACCCGAGATTTTTCACTCCCTTGAAGTTTTTATTCCCCCCTCTGCTTTAAACTAGAATGGGAGATCCTCACATGGCAAAAATCCATAGGACAAAAAAAAAAATAACCAACCCACAACTCTTTTAAAATCTATCAGCTTTCCCGACAGCATTGTTTAAATCAGCTTTAGATGGTTTTATACGACACTTTATAGACTTGGAGAGGGACGCGTTCCCCTGACAAAGCATCAGCTATCCAAACAACCACGGCATGGGAAACTCGTGCGGGAGTGTGAACTGGGGAGAGTCTTTGGTGAGCAGAGACAGCCTGCACTCATGTAAGCATGGCAGCTCTGAACAAAGATCTGCAGGCTAATAGATATGTAAGACAAATGACATGTGGTTCTCATTGCAGCTCATGGTTTGGGAAGGGGGTATCTTGGCACAGACCCAGCTAGGATAGGTTTATCCCATTACTCTCCTATAATTTTCTGCCGTTTCAAACCCTTTGACAGTTACTGTAGTTTAACATCACACCCCCTGCAGACTGAGGCCTGACAGGCCAGCAAACAAAATCACCCCCACTTGGAGATGAAATACACACCATATGTGAGAACCGTGCAAGCCACAGGGCTAGCACCCACTCTGGTGACACGCTGGTGTAAATCTGCTGGGTAGAAGCCTTACCCCAATTCCTAGCCCAAATAAGCAGTGCTAACACAAGCCCTCCCCTCCTCCACAGCAGAGGAACTCATGCATGCAAGGGGAGAAGGAAAAGAGGTAGAGACAGGATAGACGAGCCCTGAATATTAAATTCCCAAGTCCCCATTCAAGGGAATTGCAAAGTAAAAAAAAAAAAAAAAAAAAAGGAACACTGAAATTCAAGAACAACTGGAATCAGGTTAAGCCACTCTCTCACTCTATACAGTGCAGCTCATTCATCTGAACAGCTGTTTCACCTCTAGAGAAATACCCAGAGAAAACAGAGGGGAGGGGGAGAAGCCTAAAGTGTTTGCTCTACTGAAGCTGCAAGATAATGTAAATCAAACCTGATTCACATTAAGTTTATAAGAAATGGGTCCGGGATGGAAGAGGAGAAGAGTGGGAGGTTTGGTCTTAAACAGCAATTGTAAAGCTGCAGCTCTTGAACAGAGATCTGTAATTAAGGTCTTTCCTTTGTTGAGCTGAACAAGACTCTCCTCGAAGCCCAGGGCTTTAACACTTCCCTCCATCGGCATCCCCGATCCCATGGCTCTATCGGGCACTGAACGGGGACCCCGGCAGAGCCACCATCCCTCCTTCCCTCCCCGGGCCCCGGAGGCGAGAAGAGGGTTTCATTTGCCGGAGTTCAGACCCTCGGTTCCCGAGTCGCCCCCTGCCCCAGCGAGGGGCACTGCTGCGGGCAGGTAGGGAGCCCAGCCCGGGCAGGGTGAGGGCAGTCCCTCCGCGGGTGGTTTTCCGTGCCCGGTGCTCCCCCCGGGGCCCAGCCTCCTGCCCGGGGAGGCGGACCCGGGTTTTACTCACCGGCGACTGGCGAAGCCGCTGCCCGGCGAGCCCGAGCTCTGCTCTGGGTAGTTGTGCTGCAGGGTTGATGCTGGGAATTGATAGAGGAAGCCGGTCCCCAGCGCGCACCCGTGCAGCCAGCAGCACCAGGACAAGAAAAGAGCGAGCTGCATTTTTGCAGGAACGGGGATTTTTTTCCCTCCTGTCTCCCTTTTACACGGCCCGCCAGGCGCGGGGCCGCACCGAGCCTCCCCCGGCCGGGGTCACGGCGGGATGCCGCGGCGCGGAGGTGCTCCCGGGAGCGGGGACCAGGGGGTTGGGGTACCCGGCACACGGGGACCGCTGCCCCAGCGCTCCAAGGGAAGCCCCGTCCCTCGGCCAGCCGAGCCCCGGCAGCGGCGGCTGCTGCCCGCGCAGGGGGTCCGGGGCCAGCGCGGCTCTTTGCGCCCAGGGCGCACACTCAGCCCCGGATGCCTTTTCAAATTTGGCGAGGTTGGCCCGATTCCGTCAAAGGGGGCGTGGGGATTCGGCGTTAACCCTTGGCGGGCCTCGCCGCAGACCCCGCTGCGCAAGGGGCTTCACGGCGCTGGAGGCCGCGGTCCCGCCGGGGCAGAGCTGGCAGCGGCACCGCGGGAAGCCCCGGCCCGGCAGGGAGCGATGCCGGGGCCTGAGCCCCAACCCAAAGCATCCCCAGGAGGATCTCACGATGCCTGTGTCTCCCTGGGTAACCAAGAGCCAGTTCCAGGGGAACCCACTGCCCCTCAGCAACATAGCCCGAGCTCCCGGAACCTGGTGCCTGCCGCAGAAGTCGTGCAGATAAAGTGATAAGTATTTTTTAAGACACTTCGGTCAGAAGATAACCAGTGAAAAAGTAACCTCTACTTCATCATATGTATTCTGCTTTCTTTGGCATCACACATTAGCACTGCCTTTGCCACCTCGTCGGGCAGACTCCCTCTGCCCAGCACCCAGGACTGCCCCCAGCCTGCAGCCTTGCGCAGGCAGCCCCTGGCAGGAGGAACATTTGTGCAGTGGTGGAAGGCTGTGGGTGTTTTGCAGAGGCAGTACCCCGAGAAGGAAGCCATGAGGGAGGTTCACTTTCTGTAGAGCAGCTGAGTTTTGTGCTTTGAACCCTTGTACATCCCCCATTTGCTGACAGTGCCACAGGCCCCGTTTCCTGGCCTTTCAGTGGCTCCTTCCCAGCTCTGGAGGAGCCCAGGCTGTTGCAGCTCTGACTGGACAAGTGCCTTGGCTGATCTGCACCTTCACTGCGTGGCCATCCAAAAACAGTCCCGATTTACCATCAAAGCAGCCAACGGGCCAGGGGCTGAATACAGCCCCTGTGGGGCTCTATAAAGGCCCTCAAGGGCAATGCAATCCCTGCAGCTGGAAATCCATCCCTGCAAGATCCTGGGAAAATGGCTGGATTCACCCACCACCACCCGCGGGAGAGCACCTACCCCTTCCCCCGCGGTGCCCACCTCCAGAGCCTGCACACGGGTCAATAGCCCCTGGCTGGAGCCTGTAACCAGACAAGTTTAGACTGCAAATGAGGCAGCAGGTTTCTAGGCAGCCGCTGTCATTAATCACCGGAGCAACCCCCCGAGGCAGAGGTGCGCGTTGCACTGCAGCTCAGCGGGGCCTCCCTGGGATTGCCCCGCAGCTGCCCCCACGGTGTCCCAGACCCGCAGCTAGAGCTGGCAACGGATCAGCACTCTCTGGGCTCAAAGGGAGCTCAAAAAGGTTGCTCCAGTGACACTGGGCCACCAAGCCCGTGCTGGAACAGCCAGTATTTATATACATAAAGCCCTTGGTGACTGGAGCTGGGATGCAACAGGTCCCCAGCCCTGGCTCAGGTCAGCCTGAGCACCCTTCTCTTCTGTCTCCCCTCACCCTCAGCAAGAGAAATATCCCTTCCCTTCTCCCACTCCCAAGGGACCACACAGCTCCCAGCAACTCACCCCAAGATGTTCAGCCACTCAGCCATTTTTTGCTCAGTCAGCCCTCAGGAAACCTCTGCTCAGCCTAACAGGGTAAGAAGAAAAGCAGCTCAATCTCTGGTCTCTCTCAATAGTGCTACAAACTGCCCCAAATCCCCCCTTCTCTTGGGAAAGCAGTCAGAAGCTGTAGCACCCCCAAAACACCAAGCAGTGATCTGAGACTGCCCTGCCCTTTAATGTGGGTGCTCTTGTGTGTACAGCCATACTGGGAGCAGCTGGACCCTCACCTCTGGCAGTTCACTGCAGCTTCAGGCTGTGTGCTGAGGGCCTGCTTCAGCCTTTTGTCCCAAACACACGAGGTCCCCTCTCCTGACAGGCTGGGATCCATCATTTCTCAGCATTTAACAGCACCAGTGGCTTTCTGACCCATTCTCCTGGCTTTGGTTAGTGCCTTCGAAAGCTCTTCGTAGTCTTAACTGTCCAAGAGCATTTGATCTGGTTGCATGCAGAATTTGCTGCTTCAGCCTTCACTGACTTTGCAAGACCCTAGGAGATATTAAACACAGGTAATTAGACGAGACATGATTCTGGCAAATTATGAGAGACATCTGTAGGAAGCTCATGTTCTTCCTATTTCATGAACTGAGAGACTGGAGACCAGAGGTCAAATGACATTGCTCCAGACTGCAAAGAGCTAAAGGCTGAGCCAGAAGCAGAGCTCAGCTCTCCAGGCTCCCATTACTTCTGCCCTGTCCCTAATGCACACTTGCTTCTACTCTGTATGGCTGATTTAAAATGAAAATGAAGAATTAACTTCCAAGCTGTTTTTGGAAAAGAGAGAAGAAAGGGTGATATTGTCTACTGGAAGGGGAGAATTAAAGATGACATTTCATTTTAGTCCTTTGGATATGCATAATATAATCAAACACAATAGCAGTAATAAATGAATATTTTTTCTCCCCACGGTGCTTACGAGTGCAACATATTCTAACAATTTCTCAAAACTATGTTGATAAATTGGAAACACAGTGATGGAGGTAACAAAGACAGCCAACAAAAACATAATCCATTCAATTTATCAGAGGGACTAGTTTTGAGAAGAGAACCCTTGAAATTTGAACAGTCCTATTCTTATAAACCAGACAGCATTTATTTCCAAATATAAAGCTACACTTTTTATGCCTCTCCATAAGGAGGTTAATTAAAGATGTGCCCAGGCAGTCAGGGCTAAATACATTATTTGGATGGATTTCACCAATTCAAGCTGGGAGAGGCAGGCTCCATGCTGGAAAGCCATGATGCACAGAAGCACAAGGGGAAACAGTAAAGACACAAGGGCCAGATTTACAATTTACCAACCTTATAGAATCAGGGAATTGTTCTGGTTGGAAAGGACCTCTAGGATCATCCAGTCCAACCTTCATCCCAACATGTCTCTCTCCACCAGCCCACAGCCTCCAGTGCCACATCTGCTCGTTTTTAAACCCCTCCAGGGATGGTGACTCCACCCTCTCCCTGGGCAGCCTGTTCCAGGGCCTCACCACTCTCTCAGGAAATAATTTCTTCCTGATATCCAATCTAAACCTCCCCTGGCACAACTTGAAGCCATTTCCTCTCATTCTGTCATCAATAATTTGGGAGAAAAGCCCAACACCAGCCTGGCTACAACCTCCTGTTAGGGAGCTGTAGAGAGCAGTGAGGTCTCCTCTCAGTCTCCTCCAGACTAAACACCCCCAGTTCCCTCAGCCTCTCTCCATAAGGCTCCAGACCCCTCACCAGCTTCCCTGCCCTTCTCTGGACCCTCCAGCCCCTCAATGTCCTTCTTGTTCTTATTGATTTTGCATTAAAAACCAGTCCCTGGAGGACCTTCCTCTACCCCATGGCTCAGCTTCCACACAAATGGCAGCCTCACAGTGTCCTGTCAGACTAATCCACTGGACAAATCCATGTAGGCATATGGGGATTCCCATGGTCTGGAGAGGTTTCCAGCTTCCTCATCCATTGGGTGGGCCTGAGACACGAGACATCAGAAGCTGTTCTGTGAAAGCAGCTGTAATTTCTTTAAACATCCACACCACATGCAAGCCACTAAATAAACAGGGGAAATATAAACAATACAAGGAACATTTAAAGTTTAGTCTGATTTTTTGTTCAGTTGCAAAGGGAAAAAGAAAAGGAATGATAGAGCAAAACAGGGATTTGTTTTCTTGATGATGTGGGTTTGCAAGGTGGTTCAAGAAGGTGGAAAAGCACTGACCCAGCTGTTAAGATCCAGCACTACTCACAGTGCTACAAGAGCCCTTGGCTTTGAGGAGTGACTTGTTGAGCTCAATAAAAATGTCAGGATGATGTTGGAATCATGGCAAACAGATTTTGAAAGGCCCAGCCCTTGGGAGATTTTCTGTGTGCTTTTCATGTGAATATGAAGAAGAGACCAAAGGAAAAGCAGCTTTATTCTAGTGGCTAAAACCTTGTGGAGCTTCAGAATTATGAAGTGTCCTTTTGAAGTCAAAATGGAGTAACTGATAGACCATCTAAACCCAAAAACAACTTGATAAACCCCTTCTAGCCTTCTAAGATGCCTTATGTCATTGTGATAAAACAAAGCAGCTGGTGAACCTTGGAAAAGAGATGGATAAGGGGTGAGAAATAATTTGAGTTCAGGACCTCTACTAATGAAATCAGAAGACTACTAAGGTTATTACAGCACATCTATTATTTCTTGAATTTGACCTGGAATAACTCAATCCCAGCTGAACTCAGAGTGGAATGGAACTGAAACAATGGCACACTTACACCAGCAGGATAAACATGAGAGACAGTGAGTGATATTGTATGAAGCCCAAGAAAATTATCCAGAAGGCATGGCTTTGGCAAAATTCACTGACCTTAGTTGAGAAGTTTGCCGGAGTGAAGCACTTGTGTGGGTATTATAAAGCAATATACTGAATAAAATGACTCAGATTGAAACATAATTCAGCAGATGGAAAATGTGATGACTCAAGAGCTCAGCAAGACAATGACTGTGTCCGGTGGAATTACACGTACTCTGAGTGTTATTGTGTCCTGGAAAAATAATTTATGTCATCTTTGATGCCAAGCACAAATTCTCCCAACGGGACATGCACTGAAGCAGTGATCCACACAAGCACAGGGAGGGTTTATGGACACATCCCTGATCCATCAGACTCTCCAAGAACACAGGGAAGCAGAGATTCACTCAGGTGTGATCAGACCAAGGCACAAACAGCAGCAGGTCTGTAGCACTCAAGCCTGCCAGAGTACAAATGTGTTTAGAAGTGGCCAGGAAGGGCTGTAAGAGTTCTCCCAACCCCCTTCCTTTTCTCTGGAAGGCAGGATCTATTATACATAGAAGATGGTTGGCACAAGTTTTCTGCCCTGTTTTGACAGACCCCAAAAAACAAATTCTTTGTGCTCCTCTGAAAACATATTCCAGTGCTTTGTGCTCTGCACTGGTAGTGTTTGCTTAACACACAATCTCAGTCTGGTTTGTTGCAATATCAGCTCTTAATGTCTTATTTTCTCCATTATAGATGTAGAAAACTATTCCTCCTGTCTTCGAACAGACTTTTAACACCTCCTCTTGCCTTCTAGAAGCAGACCAATGCCAACTTCTACAGACTTTCCCTGCAGGTCATGTTACATAGCTCTGATTCATTTTGGTATTCTCCTCTGGCCTCTCCAGCTGCTCTACATCTATCATCATCTATCTACATCTAGTTGGCACCCATAACCTACACTTCTGTGCCATGATGAGGATTTGCCTTTTTGACATCTGTACATCATTGCTAATCCACGTTTAGTCTGGGATTCTCTACCTTCTCCGCAGAACTGCTGGTGTCACTTTCCCTCATCCTGTATTGTGACAGTTAAAATGATTCCTGCCAAAAATCACAGTACCCTGCAGTTGTCCTTAATGAGTTTCATCTTATTTTATTCAGATCATATCACCAATTTGTCAAGATCACTTGAAATGTTAATCCCGCCTTCCAGTGTTCTCACATTCAGTCCCAGCTTTGCCTCATCTAAGGATTTAATAAGCATGCTCCCTCTTGCATCACTGAGGTCACTAAAGAAAACATGGATGGGGAGGTCTCTCTCCCTGTCTGCATCCTCCAACCATGTTCCTGTTCATTAAACAAGATTCAGTCACTGAGGGCTGCCTGCTTGCTTGATGTTGCACAGGACATAAACACTGAATTTGTAAATTCTCCAGACCACAGATGGTCTTGAACTTCAACAACAAAACAAAGCACTTTACAACATGCACTGGAAGGAGCTACCAGATACCAGGCTGCAATTTCCAATGGAGTCACTGACTGTAGGATATCCAGATCCAGTGGCAACCGAACGCTTAACTGATGTGAAAATCCATCCTGAGGCATAGACTCCCTGAATTTCAAAGAAACAATGACTTTCATGGTCAAAGAATGTCTCTGTTTTGGACTGAAATCCTCCTACTGAAATTTCCCCATGGATCCAGGTTGTCTGTCTTGAGCAACTGAACATGAATGGGAGTCTGAGTTCCCTCTCTGTATTGTGCAAGTCACATACAAGGGAGTGTGGCTCACCCCGTTCCTGACAAAATACACAAGTAAAAGCATACAAAACAAATAAAAAAAAAAGATTTATGGAAAATAATCATCTTCTTCCCAGCTCCTGCACACCCCAGAGGTTGTTCCATACACTCTGTGGAGCCAAGAAACAGAAGAACTGGGAGGGAGACTGGAGTCTGCTTTCTTCCACACAGCAAATCCATATGTTCCATCCATATTTTTTCCAGCCTTTATTGATTTTTATTTTTTTTTCAGATGTCCTAGGAACCTTCCCCATGGGCCATGACAATGAGGCCTAACCACAACAGTCTGCTTTTCTTAGCTGGCTTCCACAGGCCCCTTAGTAGCTGGCTGTGGTCCTCCAAAAGCCTGTGAACTGCAGGCTGAGTATGGCTGCACTGTGCCCATCGCAGAGGGATCTGCAGCACTGCACAGCTAAGACCTGAAACTGCCTCCAGATTTTCACCTTAGGTGTCTGCAGTTAAGGTGGTTTAATAGCAGCCAGATGCTTTCTCCCTCTTCTCTCCTCTACCTTCTTCCACAAACTCCTTGCCAGCCATCTGGCAGCACACTGGGAACTTCTTCCCTTCCTGCAGCAGCCCTGTTTGTGCTGAACCTTACCATGTAGGCTGCAGGGCTTTGTTTCTTCCTTGCTGCAGAGGTTTCCCAGAGGCTGCTCCAGCATGGCTTTCTCTGTGTGCTACTGCTAAAAGTCAGTCACAGACCAACTGTCAGACTCCTACTTTCCTTACAGTTCTATCTTCACCTTACTCACTGTCCATCAAGATTCACGGGACCTCACTGGTAACTGACATCACCAATTTCTTGAAGCATTCATATGAGCCTCTCCCTTCTCTGTCTTCATTCTTTTCCCAAGATCCTATTTTTCAAATTAAGTCTCCTTGTTTTCATAGACTTTGTCTGTTTCAATGTGATTAATCCCCTTCATTATTTTAAAATCATCGACTGAATCACATCAAGATCTCTTTTTAAACAAGATAATACCAAAGCTCTTCAGTCTTGCTTTATAACTCAAAGCTGAAAGGCACAGTATTATTCTCATGTTCCCTGCTTTATCCCCTTAATCATATCCTTCTTAGGTAGAGTGAGCAGTACTGAAAAGAACACTCTCAACAAGAACTCACCAGTGTTTTATGTAATAACAATAACACCTTTTTGAGATATACTCTGTTCTGACCATAATGCAACTCAACATCCTGTTCAGTTGCTGGGGTCTTTTTTTTCTACAGCTGTGTGTTAGGCTGAGAGCTCCAGGGATTATTTAAAGAGAATATTCTCCAGATTTATCAATTTACCTTTATGAACATTTTTCCTCCATTCATTCTAAGGGGAACAACCACATGAGTAAAGCCCAGCCCTGTGCAGTGGCACTGTCTTGCTCTTTGGCTGGCTCTCCACCAAATCTCCTCTCCTGAATCTTTCAGATTCCTCCCTGGAAGCAATAAAAAAAGGCAGCTGAGGTGCTAAATACAAACGAATCACTGTAGGCATTAAAGGCTAAAGTTGCTCCAAGGCTCCAAGTCTTTCTTGGCTAGGCACACATACACTAATGCTAGCTTAGGTGTTCACAGGATACTCTATTCTAGTCACCAGTGGATACCACACCTAATGGGCTTGGCATCCAAAAGCCACCCCTATTCCAGGGCCTCTGGGCTGCTCTGTCAGACAAGCTTAGCCTGAGCACCTTCTTGAACCAGTTGCATGCAGATTTCCCTCCCCTCCTTGCTTCCATTTCTAAATGATCCACCCTGGAACTGCTAAATTGTGCTTTGCAAATATCCAGCTCCTCGCATAGAACAAGAATCTTTCAGCACAAGAAATGCTCTTCATCTCCTCTGTTTTCTGCTCTGCCCAAAGGAGATCAGTCTCTCTGCAGATGCAAAACCAATCCTCAGATAATCCTCTGGCATTACACTGGCTACAGCCCCTGTGCCACTGGGTCTCAGGCAGGAAGGATACATGGGCTGTCCATCTACACCCAGAAAGAACATGGTTGAACTCCCTGACCTGCCAGAGCCATCAAACAATTTGTCAGTGCCTCCCTTTATAACACAGCCTTTAGTGCTTTGTTCTACATCATGGCTATTGGAAGGATAATAGCAATGGAATAAAAATGATATAGTAAAAATAATGAATGGGAAGAAAAAATAAAAGCACAAGATGGGACATAATCTAAAGCAAGAGATAAATTGTTCTTTTTTTGGCAGAAATTTAATTATAAAGTCTGCAAGATACTATGAAATGTTGAAACTGATTGCTGCCCAGAAAAAGAAATAAAAACTTTTGACCAGACTAAGGAGATTTCTGGTATGTGATGGAATGGTAGGACAAGACTGTCAGCCTCATCATATGCCTGGAAAGAAGTGGCTCCCAGCAAAGGATTTTTTGGCTCAATTCATTCACATCTTGAGTCCTTAACTGTAAGCTTGCTGTGAGAACCCAGTGCCCTGCCCTGGCTGCAGGGTGATGCACTGTTCTGTACTGAAAGCCGGGGCTCAGCTGGCTGCCTTTCTAGTGAGCACAGGAGATTTGTCCCAGATTTTCTGTTCATGATCTCTAAGTAATACTTGGATTTTTTTTAAGATGTTTCAAGAAAATTAGATAATTATTTTCCACGTTCTGAGCCTTCCCTGAACTGCCTGACAACAGATTTCCAGAGCTGAGCTGTAGGTCAGCTTCCAGAGGAGGCGAGTGGCCTTTGGAGAAGGTAGTGCAGCAATCCTGGAGCATCTCTCAGAACAACCACAGCCTGGAAGGAGTGTCCTGGCAAGCCACAGCTACACCAGTGACCTGAGGAGGTGCAGGCTCTGGCTGGGGAAGAGGAGAGCAAACAGTCTTGATAACCTAGCCATTCATTTCCTTAGTTCTGAAGCTACATTAGGTAAGGAACGACATGAACTGAAACTCTCCACTTTTGTTTATTCATTTTAAATGGCTTTGGGATACAGTTTCTTCACAAGATCCTGTGTAATCCATCTCCATTGTTCTGTATATATTTGTAGAAGATAACAGCTTCATTAAACTATGGTGTGTTATTAACAGCAGTAAATACATAGCATTAAACCTTAAAATGTAATGCAATTAAATAAGAAATATGAACCTAAGGAGGTTAAGTGCAATCAACCACTGACATTTACATTTGATTTGGATTAAAAAACACACATGGAGGGAACTAAAAGGCCTCTGAACATACTTGGATAACAGGAAATCCCCTGGATGTAAAAATAGTGAATTTAAGAATGGAGAATATAAAGGTCTAGTTCAAATTAAAGATTTTATGACTGAGGACTCCATTAAATCTTTGAACACTTACAGTAAAGAGTCTGGAATTCTTCCAGTACAATTCTTTATGTTCTCACAAGTGACAGATTATACTTCGGAACTTGTACAGCAAAAGAAAGAAAGAGTGATTGTATTAATCCATCTAAATCCAGAGCTTGCTAATTAAGATGAAAACTATAACAATCTGTGCTTAGGTGAAGCACAGTATTTTTATAACCCAGCTCAAGACAACATCACTAGCCAAGCCAAAAGCAGAAGATTTAAGTTTTCAAGTTATTGAAGAACAATAAAATAACGAATCACTTAATACCACACGATCAACAGCCTGTACTAAACATGAACTCTTTTATAGTCCTCAGTCTACTTTGCCTTTTCATTTCCAAGACATTCCTCATGGTGTTTAAAACCCACACTGCTTCTCACTCTACCCCAGCAACAGAAAGAGAAGGATCTGGGATTGCAGCAGCAGGCCACGTTCAGTCGACGTGCCAGCCTCACACACTCACGTGCCTGTAGCCAGAACACACTAAGGAGGATCTTCCCACTGAGGAGTTTGCAAGTGAGTTAAGCACTGGGAACGAATCTGCTGCCTTCCCTGGGTTCCAAAGGGGCTCTGAGACAAAATACCAAGGCTCCAGGGTTTGAAGTTGAGGGTGAAGAGTTCAGCATCCATCGCTGTATCCAGATACTTAAGCAAATAAGCAAGGAGGGAGATAATGGTCCAGGCCCCGCAAAAGACACTAGACTAGTTACTGGTATCAATCTGATGCCTCTAATGACATGCTGCCAAGAGGTAATAGAGCCTTAAATGAAAATGAATGTGAGACATCTGAAAAGCCAGCTGATCTGGCCAGGACATTAGCAGAACACAAGCCTGGGAGGCCAGCAGGGTTAAGGAACTCCCGTGTTTGGCCATAAACTCCAAAGCAACACAGAAGTCAAATCAGAGGATGAAAATGAGGGAAAACAAAATCTTCCTGTCAGTAGGATCTCCTACAAGACCACACATCAGCCCCTCTGGACACAGTACACACTCTTTTGGTTGCTTTCTCATCAACAAAGTCATCAAGGCTTTGACCATGAGTGACTGGGTCAGCTATGTTAATAAATGCAGGCTCTGCAGAGCAACAGGGCAGCAGACATCACAGTTGGCAGCAAGAAACAAAACCTGCCTGGAAATTCAATATGCAAACCAAAAAGCACACAGGCTCAACAGAAAGGCTTCCACAAACCCTCACAAAGCACAAATAAAAATTATCCTTTGTCTTGTTTCAAGACCTCCTAGTCTACCACATATTAAACCATCTTTACTAAACACAACAGAAGGGTTTTTTCCAAGTCCAGTAAGGCCACCATGCTCTTTTCTAAGGGTGCCCAGCACACCCCAACACAATGTTTCTCATCTCTCATCAGCAGGGTGGTTCCTCTTAGCCTGCTCTCACAAACAGGTATTGAGAACCTCAAAGGTAAGAGGCCTGACTAATGGTATGACCATGTGCATGCTTTAACCCAACATACATCTACACAGCAGCCAAAAGAAACGGTCCCATCCTTCTCCCACGTGGCCACATTCCCACACTGCCTGCTTCCTGACAGCACCAGCTTTTGTGCAATTGTGCAGCAGCAGTTTCAGGAAGCTGATTTTGTTTGGGTTTTGGGTTTGGTTTTCCTTTGGGGGGGTGTGGAGGGGGGTGTTTTGGAGGCATCAGGCTAGTTTCCAATAGGTTCCATCTAAACAGGTAGTTGGAAGGAAGCTAGACAGAGAGCTGGAGATGGCAGTGGAGGCAACACTGCCTCTGTGGGCAGGTGGTGATACAGGTTTCTGTCCTGTGCAGCAGGGTGTGCATCCAGAGGGTAAAGAGCCCAGTCTCTGTCAACAGCCAGTGAAAACTCTCCTAAGTAGATGCTTCAGAACACCTAAACCAGAAGCCTACAATTAGTCACCATGGACACGACAAGATCATAATGTCCCAGTCCTGTAATTCCCACAAAGAGCTGAGGCTCCAGTTACAAATGCAAATGATCTGGGCTTTAGCAGAAATACTTTTGCTTAATGTTATTTTTCCCATGGAAAAAATGGAAACTTTCCCCTGTGAGGGGAAAAGAAGACCCTCTGAAGGGCTCTCCTGTTAACACAATAAACATCTGTGGGTTCCTTCCTCTCCAGTGCTGTTTTTCTAGGGGGTCCCTCTTCTGAAGAATTAGCATTCCCAGTAGATCATGGCAAACAATCCTGCACACCACATCTGAAGAAACAGGACTTCTCAGAACAGACCAGTTTGGTTTGCCTTAGCACAGGCAAGTTAACACACCATTATCAAACCCACTGAGGTCACCAGCCTCCAGCAGATGATCTGCTTGATCCTTTTCAGACCAAAAAAAAAAAAAAAAAAAAAAAAAAAAAAAAGAAAAGGAAAAAGCTTGGATTCCTTACAAAAAACTGCCCCAAAATTGCTCCAAACTGGAGGCAGTAGGCTCTGCCACTCACAGCCCACCCACCTACAGATCAAGATGGACTGGAACAACCTCCTCCAGGAGCCAGAAAAGTGAAGGGGGTGGGAAGTGGAAGAGTTTCACATTTCATCTACCACTTCTAATAGAAAACAGAACGTGGTGGGGGGTTGAAAGGAAAATGGCAAATCCCTGGAGATCCCAAGCGTTGGGCTTTGCAAGTCAAAACTGTCAATCACACCGTGTCCCCTCCAACTCCTGCTTCTTGGGGAGGAAGGAGGCAATGGACTGGCACGTTTGGCCACTAGGTGTTATTGTTGCTCCACAGAACATGATCAGAGCAACCACTGTAGAACCACCAAAAGATTTAAACCACAGAAATTAAATCCTCTTTCTGGATTCACATATTGTGACTTAAAAATCAGAGCATCGTGGTGTGTTTTCTCTGGGGGACTATGGAGATAAACTGATGCTCCTCGTGTTCTGTTTATATGCCACTGAATAGATGGAGCAAGTCAAATCCATCCCTTGGGAACCTTGAGTTCTCCTAGACATTTCCAGAGCAAAGAACAGTTTTATTAAAATATTATTGATATCCTGCAAGTTGGCTTTGGAAGGAAAAAGGAGGGTCTGTCCATGACGAATCATCTGGACATGATAATTTTTGTTTGCTACCAAAACATGATGGTGGAAAAAACAGCTATCTAATAAATACAAGATTTGGAGACCATTACCAGTATTGTCTGGAAGCAGTTCACTTTCTGATGGAGTTTTCTCTCTGCTACAGGCTAACAGCAAAGTTTAAATGAGTGAATCAAAATGGCCTTGCTGATTTGTCCACATAACTCTCAGCAATGATACCTCAGGAACTAACAGAACTTTACCCATATGTCTTAGGCAGGTGCTGATAACATCAAATGTACTTGACTTAGATGCCTTTAAAAACATCTCCCAAAGTGGCTCAGAAGCTTAATTCCTACCTTCTAAAGTGACTTCAAACCCTAAAGCCAAAAATTGCAGCCCCAGTCAGCTGTGCTCTCCTTACTCTTCAGTGGCTATATAAACACACAAAGATCCTATCTGACACTTCATCTAAAAATTAATCCTAATTGCTTTCTGGGCAGCTGCACAAACAGCCAGTTTTACCCAGCTTCAGTTACCTCTCCCCCCACCACTCCTTCTATGCTGCTGTCCACAACAGAAGCCTTTATAACACATTGCTCATCATGTGCTACTGGCACCTAATAACATGTGCCAGCTAATAAAAGAGGCTGTCCTAATTTCTTCTCTCTGGGTCACCCTCTCTGCCTTGTCTTTGGCAGTCAGTTTGTCTGACATGTGGAAAACGACAGTGCTGCAGAAAGGATTAATTACAAGTTGTCCCAGTTCATTAGGAGTTTGGTCCTGAATCACACATGGGTCTTCACAAACAGAAAACACACAGCCAGTCTGTCACAACAGAGTCCATTTCAGTGCTAGGTGCAAATACTGTTTTTCCATTGTCTTTGTCCCACCAACCTGAGCAAAAAGGGGGTTAAGTTTAAAATACCGTGGGAATGGCAACACTGAACCACCCTAAACCATCCCTGGGCAAGGAGTGAAATAGCAAGCAAGACTGCAGTGTCTCCTCCATTCTCAGCAAGAGTAGAGCAATTCTGGGCCACGTTGATTAGCAGTACCAGTACTAAAGGTTTATGCTACAGTAGCACCTAGAGGCCTCACCTGAAAGTTTGTCTGAAGCTGTTGTTGTACCTGGGCACTAAACAGCTCTGCAGCAGCACATCTGTCTGCCAAATGTTTTGTTCTTAGAAGCTGAAATTTAACAAGAAAAAAAAGAAAAAAAAGCAGCTTGCTTCCCCTAACAAGCCCGAGTAAGAAACTTCATGAGGCTGCCCCATCACCCATTCCAGGAGAACCTGCAATTAACCCCAGAATGCAACTTCAGTCGAGGACAGCGCGTCCCGAGCAGGTGAGGGGCACTGGGGCGGGATTCCCGGGGGGATTCCCAGCGTGCTCCGTACCTGTCGGTCGGACTCTGCCTTCCAGAGGAGAGGCCGAGGAGCCTCCTCTCCCTCTCCCCTCCTCCGCAGGAAGGGGGATCCGCTACCAGCCGCGCCCGGCGCACACCGGAGCCGCGGTACCGTCAGAACTCAGGGGTTCAGGCCGCACAGAGCCCAAGCGGGCGGGAGCGCAGGGCCCGAGCCCATCACCGCCGCCCCGCCAGCTCCCTCCGGAGCGGCCCGCGGCAAACTGGCCGCCGGGACTGCCCAGAGGCCACCGCCGCGCCAGGGCCGTGCAGTGTGAGCGGGGCCGGGACAGCGGCTCAGCAGCCATGGCGAGCGGGGCGGTACCAGAGCTGCCGCCGCCTCACGGCAGCCACGACCGCGCGCGCACCGCCCGGGTCCGCCCCCCGCACGTGACGGCAGCCGGGCCAATCGCAGCGCCCCTTCCGCTGGCCCCGCCCCCCCAGCGTTGCCCGGCAACGGCGGGCGGGAAGCGCCGCCCTCTCCCGCCATGCAGAGGGCGAAGGTGCTGCTGGTGGGGCCCCGCCAGGTGAGCGCGGCCCAGGGCGCCCCCACCCCCCCGACCCACGGTGTTCCCGCTGTCGGCCGCTGCTTGTCCCCGGGGCTGTGTTGACTCCGCCCCCAGCCCCCCTGAGGCTGCCATCGTCGCACGGATTATGGGCGGGCCGGGTTGCGGGGATGGCGGGGCTTGGCCGGGGGGGAGCGTGGGCTGGTGCTTTTGGCACCTTAAATTCTGAAGGGTGTTTCTCACTCCCGCTTTCTGCCAGTCTGGAAAATCGGTGTTGGCAAATTTCGTTTCGGAGAGCATCGAAGGGATTGGCAGCTACAGCCCAACGCAAGGCGTAAGGTGAGCAAAACCCCCTGGCTGTTCACTGAACTTACCCTCGACAGCCGCTTGCCGCGCGAACGCCCTGCGCTCCACTGATGGGCTGGGATCTGCTCCTTTTCACAGGATCCTGGAGTATGAGAATCCGAACTTGAACGGCAACAGCAAGGGAGCCGGGTGTTGGTTTGAGCTGTGGGATTGCAGTGGTGATCAAAAGTAAGACACTGTTGTTACTATCTCCGGGTTACTTAATTTAGAATACTTCTGTTTACACAAGATATTCCTACTTAAGGCCTAAAACCTTTTTAAGATGAGGACTATTCCCAACTCTTTACCCATTATGGGGTTTTTTTTACACTTTTCTGCTATAAACCATCTGATACTTGGTACTCTGTGCTATGATCCCAGCTGCCATTGAACTTTGTTTTGCATAAGAACTGAGTGTACCAGTAAAGTCTGTAACTCCTCCAGTAAAGTGACAGAGAGACAGAGGCCCACTCTGTAATTCACCTTGAAGTTATTATGCGAGTGGATTTCAAGCAAATATGATCGAGGCGTTCATTTCCAACAGGTACAGTTGAGAACTGGCCAGATCTGTTCTTAGAGAAAAAGTTTAAATCAACATGTGACCAAATACTACACTGTCAGCAAACCATGGGACCAGCTACTGTAATAGGCAAGTCAAAATATTTGCTCTCTGGTGGATCACTGGCAAGATTCCTAATGTTACAACAAATAAAAGAGACTGAAATGTGTTTTTGTGGAGGGAAGAAGAAAACTTGAGGTCAGGTTTAAGTGCCTGGTTCTGTTTTCCAGCTCTCAGTCTTACCTTTTTCCATGCTCCTGTTTCCCAAGGTTTGAAACATGCTGGCCAGCAATGATGAAGGACTCTCACGGTGTGATAATAGTCTTCAATCCCGAGCTGCCCAGTGACCTGAAAGAAATTGAGATGTGGTACTCCTACTTTGTGCAGCAGCAGCCACTGCTGGATGGGCAGTGTCTCCTCATTGCCCATCACAAGCCAGGCAGTGCAGGGGACACTGAAAATTTGTCCTTGGGTAAGAAGATGGAAACTTGGATCTGTAGCTCTTTTTTTTATTGATTTACTTTATTTTCAAAAATGTTCATACCTTATGGATGCATTTTTCATGTAATTGGACCAATCAAAGAATACTAGAGTGCTGTTCACATCTAGAAGTAACTATTTCATAGGTGCCCTAGAAGGTGAGCGATATTCCTATTTCATAAAAGGCAGAGGAAAGGCAAGAAAAGTTTCAGTGACTTCCCTAAGGTCACCCAGTGAGCATGCAGCTGAGCCAGGAATTAGAGCTCCTACTGTATTTCATCATCACTAGTTTGTTTCTTACACTGGATTTCATCATTTTGTTAACTGACACTTTTGAGGCACTTAAGCCTGCATTTTATCAATCAAAAGAGAGAAGCCCCTTGAACTGAAAGGCCAACAATCTTCCTCCTAAAGTTAGTAATAGGTACCTTACATACCACAGTTATCCGTGGCTGCTTACACAAATGAAAACACACAATTTCTCTGGGCAACCTGATCCAGTGCTCAATCAAATACATATTGATTAGAAGTATTAATATTTTAATATAGCAGTATCATGCCCTAATTTTGAAGGTTAATTAAATAATGCCATATCACTTTAGTAGTAAAACTGCAATTTGGTGCTGGATTGTTTGATTCTGCCTAGCTGCCTGTGAGAGCAAACCCAGTACTTGAAGTTATAATACTAATGTTTAAAGAACTGAACCTGCAGCAACACATATTGGTTTGGACAGCTAAGAAACTGATGCATTTCTTGTCACATGTCCTTTGTCACCTTGGGTATCAACCCCTGGCTATTACTGGCTTCCAAATGACTCCAGTATTGAGCTGTCCCACGACCTTAATTGTGAATATTTCTTTTATCAAAGGTATATATCTTATTTTTTATTTACTTTCACAGCTTACCCACTGAACAAACTCAAACTAATACATTCCAACTTAGAAGATGACCCTGAAGATGTTCGGATGGAACTTATTAAGTACTTCAGAAGCATTATCACCTTAATAAATGAGAACAGAGAGAGGGAAGAAATGTCAATTATCTCATAACATTAAAAACATACTGAACAAGGAAGAAAAACAATTATTTTTTTTTTTCACTTTGTAAGCTTTACTGGCCTGTGAGCAGGCCCTGGCGATGAGAATTTGCCAGACTCTAAACAAGTGCTGACATCAGATGAACTGTGGTGCCAAAGGGATGGCAGCACATCCAGGAACGTGGGGAACTTTAGCTGCACTTTGGCTCCATCTGGCATCAGAAGTACAGGAAGGTATTGTTTAAAATGGTAACACAGACCAAAAGATAAAGGTTTGGGTTCTTTCTTCACTCTAGAATCCCTTCTTGCTAAGGTGCTAAGATAAGAAAGCCTGACAGAAGATTGGTGGGGTTCTCCTGAAGCATCTGAGTATGGTGCTGGTGCTAGTTGCATTCCTGGGGAAGTCAGGACAAACCAACTGGTATAGAGATCTGAGAAGTACCTGTGGGGTGGAATCCAGGTTTTTATGTTCCAAGTCCTCATCTTTTTGTCCAGCATCTGAAGACAGCACATGGCAGAGCCTTGGCAAGGCAGAGGTGGTTGCAGTCTCTCAGAACTAGGTTTCTCTATTCCAACAAAAGGGAATGTCTTGTTGGAGACAATGTTCAGGTGTCTGGAAGGAAAATAATTGAAATCTTAGTGCAGTGCAACACTTGGACCTGTGTCAGAAGCTCCAGTAGATAAAACAAAGTTCTGCATTCTCCAGTAGAGGAAAAGCTGTTTCAAAACTTGTATTACTGTTCCTTGTTGCATTGAAATAAGAGGCCTCCTAGATAATTCACTTTCTGACTTACTTGGTTTCTACTCACCCACCCCTGTTCTTACCAAGAGAGATTTAGACAAGAGAAGGAAGAAATCCAAGTGTGCTGAGACATCCTGGCCCAGAGAGGTGGTGGCTGCCCCATCCCTGGCACCATCCCAGGTGAGGTTGGTCAGGGCTCTGAGCAACCTGCTCTAGCTGCAGATGCCCCTGTTCCATGCAGGGGGTTTGGACTAGATGGCCTTTAAAAGTCCCTTCCCACCCCAACCAGTTGGGGATTCTGTGATCTCAGAACAGTTCCAAGCTGTAAAACGAATTACTACAAAGAACACAACAAAACTTAGTGACTGAGGCTCATACTTCAGGGAATTGAATACACTGGTTGGTGCAGGTTGGTACTGGGCACATGGCATGTGAAGTCTTTGCACACAAATAACCTGTGCTGTGCTTGGATGCTGGGTTTGCTCACAGAATGTGCTGCCCCAGTTCTTTTCATAGGCTACTGGCTCCTATTCTGACATAAAAGCTAAAAGCTCCACTCTGTTCTGAGGGGAAAATAGGGTGGTACTGAAAGAAAACATCAGTGATGGGAAGAACACCAGGAAAACACAAAAAGCAAACAGTAAGAGATGAAAAGAAAAAAAAAAAAAGTTGGGAGGCTAATAGTGGGGGGTTGGCATTTCAACATCTACATTTTATTTATATGACTTTTGAAACAATCAGGCTTTATATGTTTGCAATCAGTGTCACAGGGTGGTATATTGGAGGCAGTTATTGGAAAATTCACAGTCTAACTAGAGAACAAGTTTTTTACATGCTGCCTTAGATTATTTTTTCCTTGTTGCCAGCTGTATGGTGCTGGAGCCAATTTTTGGGATATACTGCCTTAATAAATTCAATTTTCCCCAGCAGCAACATTGTGATATGCACCGGTAAAGACTGCTGTGAAACCCACCAGGTATTTTATTTGCAATGTAAACTAGTGTTTGGGTGATTCCAGGGTTGAAAACTCAATTAAATCTTCCCTTCACCAACTTGCTTTATATAAAACAATCATGATCCTACCTTAAACACAGAAAAAAGAATATAAACTACAGGTATCAATATACTGCAAGACACTGTTCATTAGAGAAGAAAAATACTGTTAGATAGAACCAAAAACAGATTCCCCAGACTTTATCATCCAGAAAGGTCATAATATGTAATAAATGTGGAACATCATTCCTAAAATCTGGCCAAGGGAATCATTTCTGTGACTGCTGAAGAACAGAGTAAATGCATAGAGACATGAAAAACAAATCCTCAGGATTGGAGAAAGTACCATGTGTTCATAAGTATCAGCTACTCATGATTTATGAAAGGGGTCAACAAGGACACCCGATTAGAAGGGGTAGGAGAATGCCAGGTGAATCCCCCTTCACTGCTGCCTTCAGGTTGCACCAGGGGAAGTTCACATTTGATCCAAGAACAATTTCTGCCCTGCAAGGGCTGTCCAGGCCTGTCCCAGGCTGCCCAGAGCAGGGGTGGAGTCCCCATGATCCCTGGAGGGGTTTCCAAACTGTGGAGATGTGGTGCTGAGGGACATGTGTTAATGGTGCCCTGGCAGTGCTGGGTTAACAGTTGGACTTGATGACCTTGAAGGTCCCTTCCAACCAGAACAACTCCAGGATTCTGTGGTTCTCCAACAGCAACTCTGCAGCAAGAGCACTCTATTCTTCCACACTGAGGATCTTACCAACATGCCTGGAAATTTGGGAAGGATCTTCTGGATGACCTTTCTAAGGAGTGAAAAAGGCAGAGAACCAGTCAGATCTGCCAGTTCCTCCAAACCTGTGCAGCCTTCTCTAGGTGTCCTCAGTCACAGTGAACAGTTCATGGCCCTCATTCTGGCTGCAGCCATGTGCCTGCCCCCAGACTCCTGCTTCACATGAATGTGCACAAATTGGGTGTCTCCGAGTTCTCAGTCCCTTTCCATGGTTCCTCGTCCATACTGGAATTCAGTGCTTTTTTGTTCCAATGCTTTTTCTGCATTGACATGATCTGGGGAACTGAGGCTGGAATCAGGGACATAGAACATATTAAATATTAATTCACATACATTCAGCCTCCACAGAGCAGAATCCAATGACTCCAGGATATGCCAACTCTGCAGTGAGAAAACATGTTCCTTAAACACAAATTATTCAGGTGCAACATTATTTTGTCACTAGGCACTGAGTGTTGTTAATCCTGACAGTTTACATACAGTTTACATCACTGTATTTCTGAGGTACGGAAAGTATTTTTGAAGTTTCATTACATAGAGCCAGACAAAGGGCTCTAGCTATAGGTGACCTCTGCTCAAGTTCACACTCATCTCTCATGAAAGTAGTTGGTACATCATTGCATTGGACAGTTGACCTCTCTCACAAAGGGTCAGCATCTGAGAGGGAGCAGTCAGGATCAGAGGAACTCTGCAGGGCTAGAAACACAGAATTGTAAGACTTCAGGGTCATATAGAAAGTGAATGGCTGTGGCTGCCTTGCAGGCTGCTGATTGAAGACATTAAAGTTCTTCAATTATAAAATAGTTTGCTCAAGTTACCTCTTACAAAGCTGTTTTCTGCACACACAGAACATTATGAAGCCAATAACTACTTCTGATGTTGAAAACAGTTACAGGCAGTGCAATCCAGATGTGTGGCTTCCAGGGCAAAAATCATACTTGTTTAAAACCAAACTTTGGGAGTAGCAGCACAGCTGAATGAAATACATTTGGACCTTACCAGAAAAATTCAGCTTTTCTTTCAAGTCATGTGTTTTGAAGACCAGGCCTTTGGTTTCAAATGCTCTCAGCAGTATTGTTTGAATGGACACAATACAGAAGAAATCCTATGTTCCTATTCTATTATTGCACTGCCAAGTGACTCCAAGGAAGTCATGGCTGCCACCTCATTTCAGAGTGCCCAGCCATGCTGTGGTTTCTGCATGCTCAGTTTAAAGTGTGTAGGGTGCTGACGTGCATCCACTTCAGAAAGCAACTTCCACACAGTATCCATGGCCTTCTCTTCAGAGACTCAGCTGTTCAACACCAGTACATTGCTCTGGAGGTCACTGGTATTTCCTCTTCCCACTCCTCCAGGATGCCTGCACTGGTGGAATATTTCATTAGTGCAGCAGAGATTCCCCAGAAGATGGTCTGACCTTGTGGAGAAGTTGCTCTCCCCAAGACACTAGAAAAACTCCAGCAGTAACTCACAAAGCTGTGTCAGTGCTCTTGACACACACAGGCACTATTGCATTTGTCCATTAAATCTACCACGTGCTCCTACTCCAAGCAGTTGAGGGGATGATTCACATGTACAAAGCAGGCCTGTTGTCAGTCCAAGGGTAGATTTTTGCACTGATCCATCTTAAATTATTTACCTAGGACAATGTCCCCTCTTAAGTGACTGAGGCACCCTGTAAAAGCACCTGCTTAGACTTGGCTAAGGACTCATCCTCAGAAATCAGCCCTCTTGACAAACAATAGTATCTGGAAACCTCTTACCTCTTGCTGGGATTGGCCTGGCTTTTGTGCAGATGGCACAGAAGTTTGGTCACCCGTGCCCAGAAAGCTCCACTGGGTCAGGAAAAGGCCACCTGAATGACTGAAGAAGAAAGAAGCAATTGTAAGGGAAGTGTTTGGGGTTGGTTTGTTGGTTTGTTTTTTTTTTTTTTTTTTTCACTCCAGCAGCACAGGGAGAGAGGGCTTGTGCTCGATTCCTGCCAATGCATCACAAAGAGAAGAAAATGGGACTATAATGACTTGGATATAAGTGAACAGGAGTAGTCACCAGAGGAGGGATGCTGCTGCTGAAAGGCTGCACCATTCTAAGTTACATAAATGTAAATGTCAAGCACCCTCTCATCATCTGCTCCTTTTGTTTACTCTCCACCTTCCTTCTCCCCCCAGCCTTGAATTTTAGGAGTAAATAATTTGACCTTGAATACTAAGCTTTTTTTTTTTTTTTCCCCTTCTGAAAAGGCAGAAAGTAGGAGACACCGAACACTCAGGCTGACATCCTGTTTCTGCATAACCTAAACTAAAAGGCAGCTTTGGTACAATAATATATGTGAACAAACCAGACATTAATGACTCTACTCTGGAAACTTAAGGTTTCTAAGGGTGAGAAAAACCTACCTGGTTTCAGAGCAGTGCTTAATAAATAGTATGTGACAGTGTCACTGGACTAGATAATTCCAGTTCCTCTGTTAGGAGAGCAAAAAGCTGCTTTTTCATTTATGCAGCTATGTGTAATTGATGTAGGTATTTTCTACAGAGGTGACAGTGAACCAGAGCATTGGCTCCAAACTGCCTTGAACTTTCAGAAGCTTGGGTTCTGATTCACAGTCTCCAGCTGGAGAGCAGTTGAAGACACAGGCTGCACTTCCACACAGAGAAAGAAAAGCAATTTTGCCAACTCAGAAGGAAGATAAAGCAATTTTTCTCACGTGAGTCTCCCTTGAGAGAGCACTGGGGTTTGCTTGCATAACTCTCAGACAGGAACAAAAAAATGCCATATGTTTTGCTGAGTTCCATTGTCTCTTCCTCCCTTTGTAAGGAAATGAAAGCTTGTTTCTCTACTAGTTCCATGAAATCTCCCTGAATTCTGGTAACATGTCTCTGAGAATTTGCTCAGAGGGAATAACAGACCAGGGTACACCCTCCATTGCTATGTTACTGTTCCATGAGTTCCAGACAAAAGCATTTATTGTGGTTTGGCAGCAACCATCCATTTCTAAAACCCTGGGACTGCATTGTTCTGTTCTTGTCAACATTTGATTTAGTACCTACAGGCCCAGATTGCAGCGTTTATCTTTTAGGATGGATCTTTGGGCTTTTTAGACTGCTGGAGTCACCTCACAGCCAGGAAGACCACTCAGAGGAGTCACACCAAAGTTGACTGTGAAGACCAGGACTTCAAAGAAGCAAAAGGCCTGCCCTCCAGTGAGTATTCCAGGATTTTTATTCTGACCTAGGTTAAATGGTAATACTCCAGAAACAGAGCAACCCACTGCCAGGTCCATAATAGTAACAATGCTGAATCATTAAATAAAGATACATCTTAACAAAAAAATATAGTGCAAAGCCCCAGAATTGTTTTGCTGGATTTGGAATTCTACTAATAGTAGGCAAGTTTGACTGTAACTCCTAATGATACCAAGATCTTACAATTTTGCTTATCTGTAGCTAAGATAACGAGCCTGGGATCTAAACAAAACTATTAGGAGGCCCCTCTTCTGCTCAGAATGTTGTATCTTTAGTTTTAAAGCAGATCATTAAAAGTAATGTCTAATGAAAACTCCATCTGTTTTCCATTGAGCACACACGTAGTAGGGGTTATTTTCTTTTTTTTTTCCCCTAAGGTTGTACGGAGCTTTGCACCACACAGTGCTGACACCTTCACAATGTTACAGGACAAGCCAACCCTTGACTAAGTTCTTTTGTCCAGAGAAGTTAATTACTGGGTATACCTGGAGCTGTTAGCATAAAGGTGAACCTTTGGACCTTTCATTTCTTTCACATCCAGGAGCTAGAAAGAGGGATGTACAAATATGGCAGTGATGTAATAAATCTTAGGTCATGCAGACCTGCACAGGTCTGAGTCTGTGGACCATAAAGGTTATTTTACAAAATATTAGCAATAGAAGCTAAATTTTTCCACTCTGTGCTCTCTAGTCAGTTGAATAGGAATTTGTGTCCTGATAAGACATGCGGTTTGTGACACAAAGTTGAGCTGTTGTGATCCCTATGGGCACTCCTGTAGTTTTCTAGAACCCACAGAAGCCAAAGAGATATACATGCAGTTCCCATTACTAAAGAATTCATTTGCCAGTTCAAAAAAAACCAAGTAGTGTCAGATAAACAAGCCCTTTATGGTAAGTGCTGTTGGAGCTCAGTTTCCAACAGACTTGTGTCTCGAGGATTTACCCAAGAGTAGATTTTCAGTCCTCTTAGGGTTGTCCTCCTCCCTTAGTCTCTATACAGACAGACATGACTACCTAGAGTAATTAATTGTTTAGGAATTTCCTAACTATAAGACTTCTCTCATTCTATCAAATGTGTTGAAAATGGGCAATGGCTTAAGAAGGGACAGGCGAGATAAACAAGCTGACACACAGGTAGATTGTACAGATTGTATATTCTTAGAGTCAGGCTAACAGTCCAAGTGAAGTATGAAGGAATAACATGGCCAGAGATCCCTACAAGCATTGTGTAGTGAGCAGGGATGTGTGTGTGCTTCTGTTCTGCTGATATGAGCATTTGCTATGTGGCTGTGGGTTGCTGTTTGTTACATCATTTGTTAAAATTTAATATTATTAAAAAAAAAATAGTCAGGACATTTCATCCCCAACCATGTGCAGTTCCTGTCAGACTCCTGAGACTCCATCAGAATTGCTTTTTCTTTTACATCCAGACACCACTGGCCAACATCCATCATCCTGCCAGTTAACAAAGACTTGGAAGACTTCGGTGTAAGTTCCAGGCTCTGACTTCTTTTTCTCAGGCCTGAAAGGGGCTCAAAAACAGGAAAGTTCCCTCCCAATCTCAGTCCTGCAGGCCCAGGGGAGATCCCTGGATGATGGCTCCCTGCCACCCCCTCTCCTCTCTGCAGGCCCCTGGGACAACTGAGGCTCAGAGGAGGAAGGGGACCAGTGTGGAAGATGTTAGGCCAGTTGCCACTCCAAGTTCTCTGGCTGCTGTGCTTTCTTGGGGACCAGGGTCATTCACATCTGAAGCACCCAAAGTCCAAGCCTGGCTGCTCAGCACTGACACATGGGGCACTTGGTAATACAGATGCTAATTCCAGCTGACAAAGTCTCTTACAGGAAAAGCTCCACAGCAAGAACAAACACAGTCCCAAAATCTGGCTTTAAAATTTCCATTGCCATCTTTTCTGAGACCTGTCAGAGATCCAACTCAGATTCAAGGGCTTCATCTGCCATTATCAAATACACTGAAGAAATCTGTCTATTTTGCATCAGAAGCTGAGTGAGCCCTGATCTCTAGCTCTTGGTCTGTTCCCACATGACAGCTCCTCTTTAACCATAAGCAGATGCCAACTTCTACACTGACACAAATCAAGCTGAACACAGCAAACTTCATCTGATCTTATCTTCCAGTCTTGTCTACTTCTACCTCTTGAATTATTACCCTCCCTCTTAATGCTTTTTGTTTTTAAATTAATTGTTAATTTACATTAAGCAAACTAACCTTGCAGAAAATGTTTCCTCCCTGTTGGACAGTTTTTGCCTGCCCCCATAAGGATCTGTTGTGGAGACCTCCCTGCCAGGCAAAGAGAACTGCTCAGCACTGACAGATCCTGCTGTCAGTCCAGCTTTATGTGCAAGAAAAACTCCTGCAGAGTTGAAGAGTGAGAAGAGGAAGTGAGAGCTGTTGTCATGTTGCATGACAGATGTTGCACAACAGATGGAAGTACCTATACTTCACAGATCCGCAGCCCTGGTCTTCCAGACCACATCCCACCGCTGGGCTAGGGAGGAAGGGCAGGCTCAAATGGGTTTCACTTCAGGGACTGAGACATCAGAAGGAGTCAAGAGCTGATGGTTTTAATATGGACCACCTAATTGATAGGTGATTAACTCCTTTCACTTTAGAAGTGTTTCAGGAAGGAATTGCTTCCTCTGGCTGCTGATGTGCCACACTTAGCACCTTCCATTTCTAAGCTGGTGCTTGGTGCCTTATTACTAAAATTATTGTCAAGGATTTCCCTCCCGAGCTGGGGGAATGCCATGCCAGAGAGGGAGTGATGATGGAGCAGAAGGATGGAAGCAGAGCCTGGGAGCTGTGCAGATACTGCACTGCTCCTGTCACCACCTCATTACCGCTAAGGGTTTTTACAGCACCAGAAACATTTGGCTGCACCATTTTCCTCCCATTACAGACAGTGCAATAAGGGAGCTATCAGTACTGAGAAGGAGGCACTCAAAACGATACAGGAGCAAGCTGCCCTGCTTGGTGGGGCTATGAATGAGCTGGCAGGAGGAGACGAGGGAGAGCCTGACAACGACGTCTCCTCTAGTCTAAAGTAAAGTTCAAAAAAATCAAATTCACTACCCCAACAAGTTTGGACCTGGGCTCTTGACTTTGGCTACAAGAAAGGCTGTTAAAAAAAAAAAAAAAGCGCCATTTTTTAACTTAGAAAAAATCAGCCCTAAATAAATTTTTTTAAATGTCTTTTTTTTTTTAGTTACACTTGTCATTTAGGATGTCATTAAATCTCTAGTGGGACTCATTCTGAGAGGCCTCCAATATGACACTGAATCATCAACGATTTCTAGTAAATAATTTCTTTTGTACTTTGAACTCTTTTTTCAGAGGGGATTCACATGGGACTCAATTTGGCTTTGCCCTCTGGTCAGACCCCAAACAGCTCCAAGCAGCATTCACTACCTTCCCCTGTCTCTCTACAAGTGAAATTTCACTCTGGAGAACTTTAGGGTTTATAGCAGAAGCTCAACCACATCAACATAAAAAACACCATTATTTACTTTTTTCTTTTTCTACTCTTAGAAAAAAAAAAAAAAAATCAAGTTGAATTACTTACTCAGTCAATGAGGTGGTGTGTTAGTTCCAGGAATGACAATAGAGCAAGTGCCTTCATATCCATGAGGAGTCACTACCTTTACATAAAGTTTTTCACACCCGACATTGAAAGCAGAGAAAAAAATCTAGAAGCTTCCCTAATGGCCACCTTTATAGTTCTGGTGGTTTGGCCCCACCCCTCCCAGGGGATTGTGGGGAGGGTCCTGGGGGCACATGAGCCACACCTGTGGACAGGGAGCTCTCCACCTGACTGAGGTTAGAGCTTTGCAGCTCGTTAAGGCAAGGGCAGCTCGGGAGCTGTTGTGGTAGATCTGAGGGGGGAAAGAGAGGGGTCCATGTGAGGTAAGAGCTTCCCGACAGAATCGCTCTCTGCTGGGTGCACACCAGGGAACGCTCTTGAGCACAGCTGCTTTTCATTTTCTGAGGCCCTTAGGAATTGTGTTGCTGGGGAGAGGGTGATGAGCCTCCTGATGAGGTAGATGCGGAACTGCTGTGCTGGGAGGGTGGACTGCTCTGTGTATGTAAATAAGGATCGTGTAGGTAACAACTTGGGACCTGTGCTCTTTAGGCCACAGGAGAGGTTGTTCAAAAAAATTTCCATTTTATTTGCTTGGAAATAATCAGCCCTAAAAATGTTAAATGTCTCAAGAGAGCTTCCCCATGAAATCTACTAGGTCTGAAATCTCAGGCTATTGCAAAATGATTTTTGTACTCTTTCTGGTCAACTAATGGCCATTATCTCTCTCTTCAGGAACTCCTTGTTTTTGTAGGTTTAATTTGCATACTTTTCTTCTATTGTCACCTCTACTTCATCCTGCTTGTTATCTTTTGCTCCCTCAATCATTAATAACTCAGAATTCTTCTCTTCTTTAAAAGATGTAACCTTACAGGTGGTCTCATGTCTTCCTGAACATTGAAGACTGTGTCAGCATTCCCTTAGAAGTTCCTTCAATAACTGACTGTAGCCTCCTCTTTTTTTGGTTAGATCACCGTGAACCCTACTAGATGGAATTTGACCATGAGAGGAGATGTGCAGAGCTGCGCTGGAGCAAGGCCATCAAGTTTTAGTGTATTTCCTCAGATTAGACACTAGATGGTGCTCTTTGCACTTCCATGCCAGCAAAATAATTTGCAAATCAATCCCTCGTGAGAACCGTAAAAATTCCCCGGGGTCAGATACAGTTACATATCTGAGTGTCTAAATCCTGTGGGAAGAGCATGTTTTGACTACACAGAATGTAGCTGAAGCTGCAGTGGAAGAAGCTCAGGTAGGTAAGGACAAAAGACAAAGTGTCACTTCCTATTACAGAGTCCACCTAGTAGTGGCTTTCACAATCCTCCTCCAATATTTCATTTGCTAATTGGTTCCTTATCAGTGTTGCCCCTGGCAACAAGACAGATGTAAGTGGGATAAAGTGGGCTGAATGACATTATGTCTGCTTGTAACTGTAACTCAGGTTGTGCATGGGGGAGATGATCTGAAGGAGGTCAAGGTAATGTGAAACCTCTTGTGGTCTGGGAGAAGGGAGCTGCTTAAGGGGCTGCATGGCTGGTAAGAGCCAGGCAGGAAACAGTGGCAAACAATTTTGAAAGAATCACTCTAAGATTCTATAGCAAAGGAGTTAATCTGACCTTTTCAACTGCTAAGAAATATGCCTTTTACAACAGGTATTTGTCTTCATCTATTTTTCAATGGTCAGAGACATTTTGAGATTTTTAAAGGTGTGATGAATAAACAGAGGAAAGAAATATACTTTTTGGCAAAAAAAGGGAGATAGGAGATACATGTTTGGTCTTTTCCTACACTATGCTGACTTTTGTGTGGCCCCTGGCAAATCGGGTTGTCTGTCTGGGTCTTAGCTTGCCAGCCTGTAAATCTGAGATAATTCCTTCTGTCTCTGCTGCAAGGCTCCTTCCCCAGTGAAAAGCACCACAGAGGAACAAAATATTTTGTGTGTCTGCATCTAAGTGACACAGCTTGGAAAAGCACTCTAGTAAAATAAAGAGGCAAAGAGAGTGACCACTGTAGCACCTAGGAGAAATCAGGGAAAAGAGGGAATAAAAGGATTCATAAAGATGGAGGCAGAATTGATGAGAAACATTTAGACTAGTTGTGTGTAGCCACTGACCTATGATGTGGGATTTAAACTGGTATTTACAGCTACTTGGATTGGGCCACCTCTGGATGTAAAGGCAGAGCCCCAGAAAAGGCTCAGAGATCATAGTATCACAGTATTAGGGGTTGAAAAGGACCTTGGAGATCTTTGAGTTCAACCCCCGATCACTGAAGAGTCCTACCTGGAGGAAGAGCTTGAGCTAAGGTTTTGGAGCTTTCCAGCAATCCTACTTAGATTAAACTGTTCAGAAGGGGGGCCTTGTTCAGCTGAAGGATTTGCTGATCCTCTCAAATGCTACAGCATCTCTTCAGCTGTCTGCTCCACTGTTCACACAAAGACTGCTCAGTCTTCTTGGGTGTCATGTTCTATGTATCTCCAAAGACAGTTCTGAAAGGGAGATATTAAGAGTTAACAGTGGGTGGATTAATAAACCACTCTAAAATGAGAGCTGCTGTTGCAAACATGGAAATCTGTTAGTTTTGTGCCTCCCTGCAATGGCAATTCTCCTGAAATATTGCTGAGCAAGGTTACTCAGAAGACAAACATCTTAACGTGTTCTTTGTAGTGCACACAGAATGAGTTTCTGATTCCTTGGTTATTTTTCAGTAAGGAAAATGTTTTTGTTTCATGGTACAGCACAATGTTCAGTGAGCTTCCCTCTCAGGAACCCAGAGAGCTTCCAAATCTCAACAGAGACATCTTTCCAATGAGATCATTAATGTGTAGATATCTGGATTTAGGGCCAATGAAGCACTTGGATTTTTGCCTGCCAAATTTTCCTTTTTGGCTTCATTTCCTCCCCATATATTCAAAGAACTGTACCACATGGAATCCTTTAAACAATAGATGGGCTAACACAATTTGTCAATTGCTCTTGAAAAGGTTTGTAACCACATGAACTATTCCAGGGTTCGCTAAGAAGTTGCTATTGCAAATAGTGCAATTGTTCCAGACTGAATTCTTTGCATTCCAGAATAACTTTTAAAGCAAAGAGCATGACTGGGTTGGGATTTTTAACCAACCTCTTTATGGTAACACTTAGGGGAATGTAAATTTTCTTCAAAAGTTTTGCATTCAGAAGAAAGCACCAAAGGCTACAAACACATCTGCAGAACTCATACTTAATGCTAATGACCCATCAATCTCAACAAAAGGAAAATAAACATTTAAACATTAGGAAACTGAACACTTTTATTTTAAACAAATAAAGAGTGATAAAAACGGTAGGCAAACTCTGGCAAACCTAGAAATAGATCATGTACAAGTAATAAATTCTGGTTTTCCTCTTTTGCTAGAAGGACACAAGTCTGTTACTTGCCTTTTGACAGAAGCCCAGGCTTGCTGTTGTGAGGGCTGAGCCCCTCCTTAAAGAGGTGGGCAACTTCAGTTTCCCTGGGCTTCACCTGGAGCAAAGAACACACATTTTTGTCTGGTCATATGTTTCCTCTCTGCATTCAAACCATTCCCATCTCATTCATCTAAAGACAGTATCATGTCAAGGTTTGCCCAGTGAAGGAGACTGTCACCAAAATCTTCCCGGGATAACAGCTACAGGAAGAGTCATCTGGGAGAGATGAGCTGCTGCTCTTGAAATGAGTTGTCCTACGTGTTCAGGCAGAGTGACCTCAGCTCTGCAATGTCCTTTCCTTACAGTGCAGGGGAGTCTGGTCTTGGCAACCCACCATCTCCACATTTGGAGATGAAGTACTCTGGGAGCAGGACTGTACCTCACTGTGAGCTCCTACCATATTTCTACATGATAAAAAAAAAAAAAAAAAAAAAAAAAAAAAATGGGAAATGTTTCCTTTGGAATTTGAGATTCATAA
>JAOEGS010022726.1:0-30070 GCA_025447755.1 Corythornis vintsioides
ACATATGCTGTACTTAATCCTTCCTCCCTGCTTATCTCTGGATGGGGCAGTGGCAGGTTGCAGAGCAAAAGAGTTGACTGGGCAAAAGAGTCAGAGTTCTGCCCTCCCCTCTACAGAGCAATATTAAGGATGCTTATCCAGGAGCAGATTCTTGGCTTCAACACATATCAAACCATAGTGATTATGGGATGTTTCTCCTCTTCCTTATCAAAATCCTTTATCAAAACTTTAAATGACAAAAGATGAAAAGTAAAAAAAAAAAAAAAAAAGCTGTGTAGCAGTCTCTGGTTTACTGTAGAACTATAAAATGCATTTTTGTGGATGAAAACCCTCTGATCTTCCCATCTGAAAATGAGGACAGGAACAACAGCCACTCCCTTCCCGAGCAGCTGACTGGAACTGTGAACAGTGAACTGCAGCCAGCAGTTACCTGTAGGTCATGCTGGGAGACTGGAAGACTTTGCAGCCCCTCCCTTTCTGGGATGAGAGATCCTGTAATCACTGTGTAATCCTCTTTAGGTGGAGCTGAGTGAATTTCCTTACAACTGTTTCCCAAGAGTAGCTGGGGGTCTTTCCCTTGTGGGGCTGCTGGTGTGGTCACCACTGAGTCTGCTGCTTCCCCTGCCCTCTCTCATCCAGCCACATGCCTGCATTGCTGCATAAAGTCTGGATGTAGGGCTCTACACATTATTGTTCCTGCTTTCATTTCTGTTCAAGCTGCGTCAGCCTTTCCAGAAAGGCATAGTTTCCCCATCTGGTAATCAGCTGTGGAGATGCAATCACAGCTCCCCTTAACACTAACTCTGACTTGGGTTTAATATGAGACTTTAAAGAACATTTCAACCTGAAACGATTCAAGACAAGAGTATTTTTTTGTTGTTTGGTTGTATAAATAAGAACTGGTGAGGTAGGGTTGCCTTATAAAAGGTGCAATACTCTAAGTGTATTTTACTTCAACTTAAGTAACTCAGAATTCTCTTAATACATACTTATGTATACTTAAATAGTTATGTATTTAATACAGAAACATAGTCCTTAAGTATGATGACAGTGGAATTGATATTTAAAAAAATGGCACGTATCCCATGAAATTCCCATACTGGGGATATTTTTCATCCTAAAAAAAAAAATCTAAATCTGTTTGTGTTGAACTGCACAGGGAAAAAAAAAAAAAAACAAAAACAAAAAGCACAGGTTTTGAGGTGGTATTCAGCTGGTTTCTTCTGAACAGCTCTAACACCTTAGTAAGCTGTCATTTTAGTCCTGGAACCTGCTCTGTCATCCAAGAGAGCTGTGTGGTGTGAATGTTTCCCACTGCTAAGTGCAGTAAGTGACCCAGCAAGAAAGGTGAGAAGCAGCACAGGCAAAAGTCCATGAACTCAACTAAAATTCCTGGGCATCATTATTAAGCTAGATTAGGAGAGCCAACTGGTGTTGAATGTGGCAAAACCAAAACTTTCCCACCTGGACTGACACTTGAGAAAAATTTCCTTTCCTGTGCTAAACAGGACCTAAACAAAATAGCTAAAAGACACAGACTAACTGTGAATCTTTTTAATGGGCAAGGCTCTGTCCTTTGCTGAAAAGCTACCAAACAAAAAGCAAGCACAGAGGTCCTGAAATGCTGTCAGTCTCTTGAAGCTCCAAAACTCAAATTTCCAGCTGCAATAAAATTCTATCACTTTAGACTGGTGCCTTGAGGTAGAACAGGGAAGCTCACTCAGTCAGCAAACTGATTTTTTTTCTTAAATTACATCAAGTCATCCAGACCTGCACTTCTAGCAACTGAAAAAACTGTATGGTAAGGGATAACAAGCACTGGTTCACAGAGCTGGTTTAGGAGTGCTGGTTGGGTTTTTTGGTTGGGATATTTAGTTTCTTTCACACTCTCCCAGTCCAAGACAGAGACAAAAAATTCTAAGTTCATTATGACCTTCTCATCATGTTGTAAGATACACCATCAAACTGTGGACGAAGAGGGTTGGGAGAGGTGTGGGGTGCTTTGTTGTGTGTTTCAGGATCACCTAAGTAACAACACGTTTTGGCTCTTTAATTAGAGCTGAAATGTCGTAAAAATGGGCAAAGAGCTTAAATGAAAGCAAGGCCCCCCATTATGTGCTTTCCAGCATTCATTTGCATAATATAGCCTTGCAAGTGGTAATAAACTACATTTGGCTTTTTTGTTAGCAAAGGAGTTAAACAGATTAACTATTTAAAAAAAACCAATCAAACAAAAACAAACCCAAAGAAAACAATCTTTCTGATCCCACATGCACAAATCATCATGGCTAAGATACCTCCCCTCTTCATATCAATCTCACAGTTTCTACATTAATTTTCTTGAAAAAATATTTCAGAAATCATTTTTTTATTGCAGTGAAAATAGGATACCATTATGTTCATATGTATACACACACACACAGAGAAAAGATTCACTCTCTATACACTGAAATACCTCATACTCAGTGTAACCAAGACCCTCCTCAGCTTGTGCACAACAAATAATAGAAAACCTTTAAAATGTGCCTGATTCCAGCTGCCACCAACTGCTGCACTTAGCAGGAGTAGCACTAAAGATGCCAGGGCTAGCAGCCCAGAAACACATGACAAGCTGGTGTCTACCCCAAGTTCAGCACTTCTCTACCTATTGTGCATTTCCCGTGATCACAAGGCCCTGGTGTAACAGGGAACACTCAGAAACACTGGACAGGCTGCTCTGGGAGCCCTCGGGTCACCCAGCACAACGGGGCCTCTATTTTATTACACCTAGTCACAACAAAGTTCAGCAGCACCATATAACTTCCTGCAGTCTTGCATTATTTGAGCTTACACTGCAATGTAAGTGTAAGCATTTCTTTGACAGATGTGTGGCTCTGATACCCATTCCCTCCTACTCAAGGCAAGAAGATACTATGCAAGGGATCCCATGAGGTTCTCCAGAACATGTAAATGAATGGCATTGAAATATTCAACTGTTTCACTAAGCTACCTAAAAGACAAGTAAGTCAGTCTTACTATTGCTTAACTCTAAAAAAAAAAGTATCAGGTGGCTGTTGGCACTTGTGGGCCGAGAACTATTGTAGAAATAACAAATAACTTGGCCTTGTTTACTCCCAGAAGCTAATGTCAAACAAATAAATAGTGCCCTAACCCTGACAGCCGTGTTCATGCCTTCAACAAGAGACAGGGGGACTGCACAGTCTCCCAACACACCTTAGTGTGCAGTCAGACCTCTTTTCATAACTTGGTTTCTGTACCCTGGAGGTTCTGCATCTCAATTCAGCTATTTTCAAATGCTTCAGGCTGGCTTTTTCTGTTTAAGGAATTCTACACTAACTTCCACTAAGCCAGGAATAACCTATTTTTTTTCCTTTCCCCATATAACAGTGCTGCCCCTACCAAATATGCATGCACTTAAGTACCACAGCCTGATTTTGAAAGAGAGCTCATGACAGGCTATTGCCCAGCTCAGCAAATTCAAATATTAGTTGGCTGAATTCAATATTAAGTAAACACTAAGTATATCTTTAGAAAGGGTGGGCACAAATGCCACTGTAGGATTTCATCATTAAACTATTCATCTTTCTATTTCAGACATTCAATCCTCTATGAAATAAGGTCATAGGGAAATAAACAACAAATAAATAATGGGTATTAACTTATAAAAGGATCCAACAAATAATCTATATACAAAAAAACCCGTCCTTGTTAGTCACTTAAGCTTCACAGAAAATTTGTATAAGCTTGTTCCACAGCCTGCATGTCTGCCAGGAACAGCTGGAGAACCAACCAGCCTGGCTTGAAAAGCCCAGTGCTGTGATGCCAAAGTACTGCCTGGCCTTGCTGGGGCACCCCATGGGGTCCCCAACAGGCAGTGATGATGCTTATGGTTGGGGACAGCCTTTCAGAGGCTGGCAGGCTCAGCACTGTGTTCATTCTGATAACACCAGGTGAGCAAATGTACACCAGATACCTGTCCAAAAGAACATTTCCAGTGAGGTTATGTTTGTGTTTACAGTGGGAATGCTTTAAAGTAATGCTAACATGTTTCTAGCACAACAGTTCTCCCTACAAATCACTTGTGTGCAAAACAAATGTTTCTTTCCTTTTCACCTGCTTTCTACCTGTGAAATCACTGCAGTAGCTTCCAGTGAGGGGACAAATGCTAGAAGGGGATTTTAAGTGTGCCTTTTATTTTGGTTGTGCATGTATCTTCTCTTACCCGAGGAGATTTTTTGCCTTGGGATACAAACTGGAACTGTCTGTTTCAGAGTTAAAGAAAAATGAACTTTCATAACCTCTGCCACTTCTGATCACCTCCTTAAAATGTCAGTTTACACAAAAAATCCTGAAGTAATTGAGATAAACAGACATCTGTACATTTTAGCCATTCATTTAGAAAACATCTGTATCCATCCATGCAATGTTAAGACTATAAGTAACTTTGCAGTTACACCGGAGCCCATTGCTATGGCAACAAGGTAGTCTTTATCTCCCACATGCCTTCTACTGATTGCTTTTTTTCTTAAAGCAGCTTCCTGAAATGAAAAACAGAGAGGCAATGATTAAGTTAGTCTCTTTGAATCATTGGATTCAAGGCTTGTATGAGGCAGCTCTTACTACTTTCCAGCTGTGGAAAAAATTTAGATGCTGATCTTTTACAAGATGAAAAAAAAATGAGCAGCTGACACAGAAGAAATGTGAACTGCTGTTACTTTCAATTAAAAATAAAAAGAATAATTGATGTTCTTGGAACACAAGATTTTTTGCTACCATAGCTATTTTTAATAGCACCCTGAGGAACTGTACTACAGTATCTTTCAAAATAACCCAGGTAGCTGCAATTTGCTTCTTGCTTCACTGACAGTACAGTTCATGAGAGTGTGTATGCTAATAATTAATTCCTTAATGGCTTTTTTTCCTGGTTATCTTTCATCAAAAGCACAGCTCAGTCTGGTTAGTTGTTTGGAATTGTAAGCTTCCCATTATGGTAGGTACCCAGCACACCAGACAGTTTCTCTTCAATTCTCCAGACTTAGCAACTAACCAAAAACCAATGGATCACTAGTCCAGTCCTAACATGCTTTTTAACTTTCTATTCTAAATAGAACAGTAAACAACAGTAACTTCACTAAAAGAGTTAAGAAGATTCTAACTGTGCTTTCAAGGACCTAAATTGATGTCAGTGCTTCTGACACCCATTAACTTTGGGATTCTGCTTCACTGCTTTTAACATGCCTTGTCTGCTTTTGACACGGATTACTGTCTAACTTCCCAAGCATTTCTAGACCCTTCATTTATTTAAAAAAAAAAAAGACAAAAAAAGGCAGTAATAAAGGCCACATGAGATGAGATTGAAGGAGTTAGTTGTCTAGACAAAACATTTCACTCACATTTGATGCTGCCTGACAAACTCAGCAAACTGACGGTCTTTAGCGTAGAGCTCTATAATTCGAATTCTGTCCTGAATTTCCTAAAAGAAACACAATTGCAGAAATTAGAATGCTACTGAAATAGCTGATTTCTGGGCTTTGGAAAATAAACCTTCTATGCTACGTCAAAGAGTAGAGCTTGGGCACTCCAATACTAAAATTCTTCTTTCCTTTTTTTGGTTGGTTTTGGTTTGTTTTGTTTTTCTTAAGTGAAGCACTTCACTGGAATCCAGTAATACAATACTTGTAAATCAAAAGCAGAGTTTGGACAGAGCACGGTATTTCAACAGGCTTTAAGAAAACTATTTCTCTCTCTCAGGTACTTTGCCTTCAAGCCCAGCTACAGGCTGGATTCACACCTCTTACAGTTGCTTAAGGATCTGTGGTTAGCTCCTGGATGTAAATCCCTTCTTCTCTAGCCTTCTAGAGTAAAACCTGGATACAGTGTATACAGGAAGAAAGGAGAATGATGTGATCTAACTTGCAGGTTATGGAAAGACCTAAACTTAAAAAAAATTAAATAAAATAATCCCCAACAACCTGTAAAAAGGCCTAAATGTGCCAGGTTTTCACTGTATAACTACTCTTACATAAGGTAGCTAGCATTAAAGTGAAAGACTGCATTGAGCAATACAGAAAACCTCTCCAACTCCTGGGAAGTTGCTTAAGCAGTCAGCTCCTTCATGATGTGAAATTCATTATAGGACAGAACACACCCATTCCTTTCTCTATACCTAATAGGAAGAAGGGAAAGAAATCCTTTCTCTCTTCTCTTAAATATTTGCAGCAGCCAGAGGTGCAATTTGCTTAGCACTCGGGAAAGAGCAGTCCCACCTCTCAGGTTCCAAGTGTTGAATAAGCTTATGGTTGACATGATCTTTTCCATGTTCACTGTGAAAACAAGGTCATTTACCTCCTTAGTAAGCTCACTGTTTTCATAAATGTGCCTGATCTCTTCACTGCTGTAGTCTGTGGAAGTCTCTGCACTGGTGGAACTGTAGGACGTTAGCTGAGGGTATCTCCGGTAATAATGGCTGTAGCCTGTCGTGTCACTTTCATACATGGGGTTGTATTTAACTGCGTTCTCAATGGATGAGAGGCTGTCACCCTGCCTGGGGGAGCAATAAACAAACTGTGAGCTTCTCTGCAGCCTCAAAGGGCAGCAAATAGATTGAGGAAGCCTGGCATTTGGAGGTGCCTGTACATCCTGTTGTTTGCCATCTCTGTGATGTTAAGACTTACGACAGAAACATCCTTCTTGCAGCAAATGCATTGTAAGATACTGGATGGTGTCACTTACCCCTGTGACTCCTCAGTGTCACTCTTTGTGTACTGGTCTCGGAGGGTCCTGGCCAAGAAGAAGATGACAGCAGATGCCACGAGAAGGAATCCTGCCACAGAAGCAATGGCAATACCCACGACCAATGGCTCAGAAACATATTCTTCACAGTGCTCCCCTCTGTACCACCAGTTCTCTCCCACACGACACCTGCCAAAGAGACAGGGGGAAATTAAACACCAGCAAAACCCTTGCTTAATGTAAATGTATTTCACCTCCTGTTACAATGTGCCCCCAGTTAAGTCATCTCAGTGAAAGCACCAACTTTCTTTTATTAGTATTATGAAGATGAACAGCCTTTTTGGTATAGAATCATAGAATGATTAGGGTTAGAAAGGACCTTTAAAAGTCACCTGGTCCAACCCCCCCACAGTGAGCAAGGACACCTGCAATTAGATCAAGGTTCCTCAGAGCCTCAACCTACTTGACTTTTAATATATCCAGGGATGGGGCATCTGTCACCTCTGTGGGCAACCTGTGCCAGTGTTTCACCACCATCATGAAAAATGTCTTCCTTATATCTAGTCTAAATGTACAATCTTAGTTTAAAACCATTTTCCCTTGTCCTGTCACGTTGAGCCTTGCTAAAAAGACTATCCCCATCTTTCTTATAGGTTCCCTTTAAGTACTGAAAGACTGCAATAAGGTCTTCCCAGAGCCTTCTCTTCTGGAGGCTAAACAGCCCTAATTACTGAATTCAGTGAAGACAGGTGGAATAATAAAAAATAAATATTTAAAAAAAAAATAATGAAAAAAAGACTTTGTGATGGAAAGAGCTTGTGGGTTTTGCAATTCAGAGTAGCCTGTGATGTGTTAAAACTGGATGGTTTAGAATTAAGTGAAAAGTTGCCTTGACTGAGCCTTGTTCCTGATATATATTAAACACAGCAAAGGTAAAAAAGAGTTGTCTAAATCATCTTCTAAATACAAACTGAGGTGTTAAACTGAATGTTTATAGCATAGTGATTAGTTGATTACATAATTACTAAAAAAGAGTGTGTGTGTCCAAGACTACATCTCTGGAAGACTTGCCCAAACCAGAATTCAGCATTTCTGCCTTGCTGTGGTTTTGAACATGAGAACTTTAAAGTTTGTATTAATATTAAATATACCAGTAAAAATAACATATTTGCATTATGTGTGTTTGGGAGTTCTTACTATAAAAACTCAAAGAATTCTAAGGTATTGTGACCACTCAAAGCAATGAACCCTATTAATAAGAAACATCAGTAAATTAAGTCTACTAACAAATATCTGAAAGAGTTTCTGCAATACTTTTTTTTCCCATAAAGTTCTTAATATTGGCCAAAGTATGCTTGAGCTCAGATACTTTCCTGTTTCTAATTAATACGATCATACAAATATGATAAAACTTAATTCATCTGTGACAGTATCAGTTTTTGTAGTTTTAAACCATTTTTATTTTTCTTATTCTCTTCTAGGACTCTACAATTTACTTTAGAGGTGTTCTAGGTAAGCTTTAAAAGCAAAATTAAAAAAATAATCACCTGAAATAACACATAATCATTAGTCATATTCTTTGCAGTAAGTCTCCTACCTTGTGTTGATAGGTATATTTTGTTTTAAAAGCAGACTGTTGCATTGCTTGAAAAGGAAAAAAGTTAAGTGGAATATCATTGATTTATCTGTCTTGTACCAAGGATTTTCTGTTAGCTGTAAAACACACAAATCCTGTTCACATGCATCTGTATCTTTTTTAAAGCAAAAGTTTGAACCAGGGTGCCTGTGCCTTATCCTTTTATGAACTACATGTGATTTTTCATGTGTAGTTAAGAAGCACATGTACTTAACAAAAGGACAAATTTTATATCTATTTATGCTGTATGAAATATGGTCTTCAGATTAGAATTTTTGTGATGGAATTAACTCTTTATGACATTATCTAACACTTGGCTACTTGAGAAAACCTCTGGAGATAAATTCTGTCCCCAAAGGTCAACAAAGGTGATTTGAGTGTGTTCCATTACTACCATTTTTCCTAGCTAGTAACACATTTATTCAGTAGAATAGAAATATTAGAAACAAAACTGTCCCATTTCCAACATATCCATAGGAGAACAAACGTTCCTATTGGGACCTCCACTCAGCAGCATAACATGAGTGATAATCATTATCATCTCTCTTGCTCCACATCATCTCACAGAACTTTGTACAATCTTTCTAGAGTGCTACAGCAGAGGAGCCAAGGGTTTTTCCTGCTGGAAGCAGACACTTGAAACAGCACAATGACCTACCTACAGATGGCCCCTTGCCCGGGGCTTATGTCACACTTCCCGTCGTTCAGGCAGAAGTTGGGCTGCAGATCACAAATGCTGCTGCACGGCAGCCCGTCGATGCTCAGGTAGCCTGGGTTGCAGACACACTCAGCTTCCCCACTCCAGCGGTTTACTAAGCACTCTGAGAACTCATTGCAAGCCTGGAACTTGCAGGGATCTGCTTGCTCACCTGAGGAGATGCAGAGCAGAAAGCATTGATGGTAGAGGAGAGCCCTAACTGCAGCAAAGTGCCAGCTGCCTGCTGCCATTTTCTCTAGTGGTCTCTTGGTTGCAATAATCAGCAACTATCTGGCATCTTTCCCGAGGTTCTGAGGGTTGTGCCAAAGAGAACAAGCCCTAGGAAGTGTTTCTCTGTCAGGGATATGGCTAAGACCACTCCTGGTTTATCTCTATCAGAGCTAGGTTTGTTCCCCTCCCCCTTCAATTCTAGTTTAAAGCCCTCTCAATGAGGGCCATTAACTCTTGTAAATCCTTTTCCCAAGCTTACACAGATGTACCTCACCTCCTGCTAGCATCTTACACAGATGTGACCCATCTCCTGCCAGCAGCTTACACACGATACCAAGCCATGCTTGAAGAACCCAAAGTTCTGCCTGTGACACCAGCCCTGGAGCCAGGTATTCATCTTTGGGATTCTCCAGTTTCTTCCATTATTATTTCCTGTGCCTGGCAAGCTGGCTTAGTCTGATTCTCACTGATTCTCATCTCTTTAGTCCTTTAACAAATATTGATGGGTGTGTTTGAACTCTGTGAGAGACTGTCTAAAGCCCAGCCTGTGATAAGCAGTGAGCAGTCTCTGAGCCACTGGGATCCTTAAGAAGATACTTAAACCAGCAGTTGCTCTAAACCTCTTGCTTTAAAATGCATTTTCCTGCCATCCTTACCTGATTCCACATCCAGGGAGTACTTATCAATGGCCAGGTTCATGGTGTGATATGCAGTGTTGCAGAAGTCTTCCAGGATCAGGTACACAGCATTGGTGACATTTCGAGGCACGGGTTTGGCAAATTTCATTCGACTGTTCACTACAATGCTGCCATTTCTGAAGTTCAGAATTTCCAGATTCTGGAAGCCTGACAGATTTGACTGAAGGTAGGGCACCAGCTGCAACACAGGGGATGTGACAGAAAAGCTGAATCTTTGAATCTCTGCTCAAACCAGTTGTGCTATTACTGCATCAGACAGCAGGAATTATTTTATCCAAATCCCACAGCAAGGGCATTACAACTTTACCCAATTGAGACCCCATGCTGGCAGCCTGCCAAGAGCCCAAGTACCTCTGGTAGTTCTTAGGAGTACCCCAATTTGCACACAGTTTCCAAAAATCTAGAATTCAGAAATACAATTCTCAGGACATATATGGTGCTGTCCCTTGATCTAAGCACCAGGAATACTCACCACTTCACAGGGCTTTTTCTTCAAGCATGTCCCACTTCCCCTTCTCTCTTTTGCTCCCTTCATGTCCCACAATACAATTTTCATTTCAGTCAGGAGAGGGGAAATTCCCAGTTAAAATTTGACAATTGTTGCTGTATAACTCCTGTGAGGCTTTGCTAGCCAGTCAGTCAGTTTAGGAACACCTTAGGTTCCCTGATCTACCTCTTTCTTAGGATGGCTTCAACGTGTTGTAGAAAAGTTACCTCATCACAGCCCCAATTTACTTACTTCTCTCACCCTACAGATTAAATAGAGTCATCTGGAAGAAAGTAAGAGGAGTGTTGTAGTGACACTGGTGCATTTATTGACACCAGTAGAGCATCTGGCCCGTAGCATGAAAAAGTTCTGCTTTAGAGAGATTACTGACTGAATAAATTACAACAGACCCCAACCCACCCCCATTTCCAGACAGAATTCTCCCATGAAGGGTCAAATAGTAGTATCTGGAAACACCAGTGTTGAGTTATTGTCTACAGAAGAGAGGCAAAAAAAACCCCTATCATTTACCAGTATTTTTTTGTCTCTCTGGTAATGGACATTTAGCATAAGTGATTCTTACCAGTTCCAAGAATCGCTGCTCCAAGGCTTTGTATTCAGGGGAGTTCTTGTTGAACAAGTCCTCTGAAAACATCATGTTGGTCACCCGAAGGCTGAAGAACACGACCAGAGCTCGCGATGGGACAGGGGGGCTGCTGCGATTCTCATGTGTGGCCCAAGCCACACTGGCCATCTCTGTGGACTGGAGATGAGTTGTTAGCTCCATGTGACTTTTGGTCATGATCTTTCCCTCCTCAGTCATCTCAGGAAAGAAGTGGACAGTGCTCACACGATCCAGGTCCACTGACACATCCAGGACTCTCCCTGTTTCATCTGGCAGTTTTGTTGAGGTAGCCACGGATGCCGCCACCGTGGATCCCACAGGAGGGAGATGGGATGGAAGGTCAACAGGACTTGTTGAAGCAACAGTGCTGAAGCTCATAGAAACATCTGTGTCATGGTCTGTACCACCCTGTCCAACAAAGCCCTCCAGAACAGTGGTCTGATCTATTATAGAAGGAACTGCACTTTGAACTTGAGTGGTAGTTGGCGTTGCCAATTGCAGTGTCCAGTCTAGTGAGTTTTCTAGTGCTCTGTCAGTAGGCCAAACATCAGCAGGTTTCTTCACTGATGATCCAGTAGTTTCTTGACCAGACAATGATGAATCTAGGGTTTGTTGCTCAGCTGCAGTCAAAATAGTTTCTGAAGAGCTTATGTCCAAGGGGCCTATTGTAGCAGCTTCAGTTACATCTGACTGCTCCACTGTGAATAGCTGTTCTACCACTGTCCTGTCTTCAGTTTGGTGTTCAGCTGCTTCAGAAATTATGTTCTGATCTACACTGGACTCTTCAGGTTGCTCCATACTGACAGTCCTTGTAGATGTAAGGAGACTATCTTCCACAGACAGACCTGTGTCGTGCGGTGAGTCAGAAGCCTCTCTAGTTGGCATGTCTAGGTCCACCAAAGGCTCCAAATCCAAGGATGGTTTAACAATAGAAGGATCATACATGCCTAGTATTTCTGTCTGTGTAGTTGGTTCCACAGGTGATGATTCTTCTGTCTGTAACAGAGGTACCTGCTGAGTTGTCTCTGGAAAGACAAAAATTTCAGATTCATCAAGGAAATCTTCTTTTATATCAGCCACACCTTCATTCTCATCTTTGGAGGGGTCACCATCTACTTTAATCCCAGAATTAAGAATATAGTCTAAGATCATGCCTTCGGGAATATCATCAGTTTTGATTAGCAAAGACTCATTGTCATCTTCATGCCAGCTATCAGGACCAGTGTAGAAAACTGGTTCCAGTGTTGCTTCTTCCCAAGGCCAAATACTCGATTCAGTTTCTTTTCCTGAACCATCAAAAGTTGAACCAGACCCATCATCATCTGCAATTCTATATATATTAGTTTGATCTTCTACAGGGTGTACTTCTAAGGATAAAGGAATTTTTTCCTCAGGCTCATGCAACACAGAATCTGCCTTTTCACTGCCTGCAGGACTACCTTGAGTGACTTCTTCCTTCTCAGCAGATACTGTTTCTTCAATATCAGTCTCTGTGACTGATGAAGAGGCCACTGTTGGTGCAGGAAGCAGTGGAACTCCATAATCATCTATAAATGGAGGTTCTTCAGGCACAAGGTGAGGAGGACTTAAAGGCAAAAGGTCTTCAGGTAGTCCAGTATCATCAAACACTAAAAATAAAAATACATTTCCAATTAATTGTTGTTTATGATAAAAAGCATCAGATTACATTTCATTTCTTGTCTGCAGATCTGTATTAAGCTTGTTTCCCATGATATATCCTGGCCTTTGTGTAACAAATTCAGAGCAATCCCTGCTGACCTCTCCTACTTTTCATTCATATATTCTACAGGCCAAGTCAAGACGTGCAAAAATATTTCTATGCAATTAAAATACATAAAAGGTAAAAATTATGCCAGAAAGATAACCAGTTTTTTGGACCTTTCCAAAAAGTTATTTCAATGAACTATAACCTTTGGCAATGATGGCATACAATTTTAAGCTTCAGTCAATGGCATTAGCTTACCATCTAAAGAACTGGGGGATGAAAGCCATTCCAGAGAGTCCACAGAATCACCCCCTAACACTGATACAGTGACCAAAAGAGGAGTCTGATTCCAGTCCTCTAAATCAGGCAAAGAAGTGACGTCAGCCTCTGAGGAAAGTGGAGCTTCGGGTTCCAGACTGGCCTCAGAATCCAGATTTTCTGGTCTTGGCCAGATTTCATTGTCATAGGACTGTCCGCTGTCTGAAGTGGAATCTGGTTTGGCGAAATCCAGGGGCAAGGTATTGCTGACAGTTGATTCATCTGCTGAAGGCCGTTCAGCAAGAAAGGTGCTGTCCTGGAACAGAAACCCACAATTAATATTTCCACTACTACAGGGCAAGCATTGCCTGAACACACAGAGGGTGTTCACAGCAGCAAACAGCAAAATCTGGTGCTGCTGCCTCAGTGAGAAAGCTCTGCACAGCATCAGGAGGGGCCAAACTGGGAGGACTGGCAAATATATACCCTTTGCTAACCATGCACAAAGTATGTGTAAAATGCACAGCCTCGTGACATACATTTCATGCCCAGTCATGTCCACTAAAAAGGGAAAGACACCACTCAGATTGTCTGGAGTGCAGCTTTGCTCATGGTATTAAGAGATTTACCATCTATACCCACCCAATCTCCTTTCCTTTACTGAATAAAAAAACCAAACAACCCAGACAGACCCTGCTTTCCTAGAGCATGAAGAGGTCTTAACAGCTGTTATTCATCAGCTACTTAATCAACGCAGTAATTACAATACTATGGTTACTATGATACATGAAGTGATTTAGAAATGGGACCTGAATGTATGCATTCCCTGTGGTCATTAATTGCTATCTTTTAGTACATGGGTATGAGAACCCAGGAGGGAAACAAAGACCATAATGTAAAAAAGAACCTTTAGAACCCGGATTAATTTTAGTCTTAAAGATGTCTGTGCAGAAAAAAAGAAATTAAAAAAAAAAATAATAAAAATTTAAAAATCAGCAGTAATGATGAACAACAAAGACTATGCTCAATGAATTTCTGTATTGTTTGAAGTGTGAAAAAATAATTTGTTTTAAAACCTCCAAATTTCAGACCATTTACTTATTAGTCCATATCCCCCAAAAATATAGAGTTAGAATACTTAGCACATTTAATCTTTGAATGTGCTCACAAATTACTTCATGAGACTATCATGGTGTCTCATGAAGTAATTACACTGGGAAAAAACAATTAAGAGACTAAGTCATTTGGTAAGGGCTACAAAAGCAAAGCTAACTTCTTAAAACTCAGGAATTAGGGCTTCACATGGATATATGCCCAGGTATCAACACTGTGAAATAGTGACAAAGGAACAAAAAAACCTTGGGGGTTGAAAAAAACTGCTGAGCAATTTCAACAAGCAATTTACTATGAAAGAACTTGATGGTGACCAGCAAAGTTAAGTGGGCAGTGGACACAGATTTCTGTGATCTATATTACAGTTCAAAACCATTTTAATCACTTCTGTAGCTTAGGGTTCCTTCCTAATCAATCTTTTCCTTGACCAAGAGAAAGACTGTCCAAATACTTTTCAATTTGAAATTTTGCTGCTTGCTGAAATGCTGGCAAATGACATTTTCAACTTAATTCAAACTGCATTTCAACTCTTTGGAAACAATCCAGTTAAGGGGTTTTGGTGTTGTTTTTTTTTTTTTTTTGTCTGCCCATATTGATCACATTTTTATAGCCTGTTGTTACACCATCACAGTCTCCACATTTTTTAATTTATGATAACAATCAGTTGGAAAGTATGTGCCATACAGACATAGTTGGAAAGTATATCTACCATATAGACATGTGCTCCAGCAATCAACTTTTTTTTTTTTTTTTCCCTTTGGCAAAACTGACCACTATAAATAAAGCTCGAAAAAAACAAAAAAACCAAACCAAAACAAAAAAAAACAACAAAAAACCAAACCCCAAAAACCTTACTGTGCAAAATTAGAAACAAATTACATATATAAATTCCATCAAGAATGGAGAAAGACTACCAGCAATAGTTTCTCAATAGATTTTTATCTGTTATTTAATGTGAACATTTAGTTGCCAGAGATTGCACTTCATCATTTATTTGACTGTGGATAGATGTTGCTATGACAACTAACATTATCCAAAGATTCTTGTTACAGTGCAATATATTATATTAACAAGTTTAATATCATATTGGCAAGTTCTGGGTTTTGCTAATGTCTTTTGAAAGGCTTACAAATATGACAGATGACTGCAAACAGAGAACCCCCTCCCTGATTTTCCATTTTCTGCTGCCAGAAAGGTATTGTAATCAGCAAGTCAGAGCATTCTACCTGTTATGATTTAACAGAAATAACAAGAAAATACTGAAGATTATTTTCTTCACTTTTTAAGACTTAAAAAAAAAATAAATTCGTTGGCACAATCTGCTAGACAGGAGAGTCCTACATTCTCAAAATCAGATAAGAAAAATTATAGCCAAAATATTTTTCATAGTTAACAGTTCTACTTAGTTTATACTTGAACCATAAAGGTTTGACATCTGTGGAAGTAATTGCCTAATCTTTCAAGCCTTGCTTACTGTTTAAGCATGTTTATGGTTTGCTTAAATTTATCTGAAGTCACTTCCCAAATTATTTGTGTATTACAGATTGTACACAGCAAGTTTTTTTTATATATCCAGTATCTTTCACATGGTTAGCTTTTGACTGAAGATATAGATGACATCATTATTATTATTTACAGTCCATTATTAGAAAAAAAATGGAACTTCCGGGCTTTTTTCTTGTATATACTAATCCCTAAACTGGTTTAACATTTATTATTGCAAAGCTATCTCTACTGTAAATCTTGTTGCCTGCACATTTGTCAGAGTATCCCCAGAAAGAATGTAAAGACAGTAGAATCCTTTATCTTACAAAAATAAACATCTGCAACATTTTAATCTAGGTAATTAGTAAAAGAGGAAGCCCTTTAACAAAAGTTAATTTAAATTTATATTTATCTACACCATGTTAAAACATAATCCATATGTTTAAAATCCATATGAATTTACATTTTACAAGTAAATTATTAGCTTTTAAAGCTCAGGGAAAACTGGAATGAAATTAAGCATATTATACCTGTCAAGTTCTAACAAGGATATTTGGGTTCTGTGAAGTGACTATGAATTTTGCTTCCATAAAGATTTCAGAAGTCCACTTGAAATTAAATGTTCACAACATTATGTCATAATGAAAAAGTGAAAATAGTTAAATTTTCATAGTGAAAATCTACCATCAGGCACAGGTGGACCTGGGTTCTGTGGCATGAACTAAGCTCATCTTTTTTCTTGAATGGTACATCTGTGTTACACAACAGAGTGCAGAGCAGAAACCTACTGCATAACTCCTTAAGCCCAGGCAACCCTACACCTTTCAGAAATTCTAGCTATTGACAGAACCAATTGACTTGATCTCAGTGCTGCTGACACCTACCTTGGTATCTCTCCTTAAAGCCCCTTTGTCCCCTGCCTTTAAACTGGAAGAGGGTAGACTTAGAAAGTAGGAAGAAGTTCTTCACTATGAGGTGGTGAGACTCTGGAAGAGGTTGCCCATGGAAGTTGTGGATGCTTTCCAGCACTGGATGTGTTCAAGACCAGTGGGAGGTGCCTCTGCCCGTGGCAGGTTGTTGGAACTTGATATCTGAAGTCCCTTCTAACCCCAGATATTCTAAGACTATGATTGTACAAACACAGTCAGGAATACCAAGTCTCCTGTCCTGTTAAGAACTTAAATCTATGTCCTGGGTTGTTCTAGTGGTAATAAGAGGAGATACAATTTCAAGAGGGGGGAAAAAAAAACTCACACCACCACAAGAAAAAAACAACAATCACAAATACCCAAACAGACTGGCTGTTATTTGTCTGGTTTTCCTTTGCTGGAATCTCTCTTTCCAAAGAATGGCAGTATTGTAGGATGAATCATGCCTTTAGAGCAACTTACAGTCTAAACATGATGAAAAGACAGACAAAGGAAGCCTAAGAAGCAAGGCCTCACTGTACAGCCAAGAACATGGTGCCACCAGGTAAAAGAAAATGAGCACAGAAAACTGTTGTGCAACAGATAGGAATGATCAGATGGACAACTTCACCAGAACTTTTACTCCAGCGGAATGTGGGACTTCATGACTATTCTGCATGAGCAACAGGATAGAGATGCTCTGGGTGCTGAATGCAACTTCTCCTTCTTGAGTTAAGATGTTCAAATCATGTCAAAGGCAACTCTCAAACCATACTTACATCAAACTCTGGGCGCTCCAGCACTACAGAATGCTCAGCAATCCAGGAGGGATCTTCTGGTGTAGGGTGCAGTATTTCTTTCACTGTGGAAACAGAAATACTTGGGATCTAAATGCTGTATTAGCAGCATGAGGAATTTGTTTTGGAAGACTGAGTGAAAAACCCTTCCTCACCTCATATTTGTGAGTAAAATCTTGCAATACATTTTCCAGACAGATTTTGTTTCTGGAAATGCCTGTAGAGCACTGACATTACTGAAATTGCATACCACAGTCCTTAGTGTCAAAGGAAAACAAAACAAAAACACCCAAGAGGTTAATCTAATGGATTAAGAATGGGACACTACCACTAATGATGCCCTGGCTAAGATGGGAGCAAAACAAACTATAACACGGTTGTTTGTGTTTTCTTCTTAATTATTCCAAGGGCAGATGAATAATTTACTCATCTGAGGTTTATTTTATGAAACTTCAGAGGTGTGGCACACTGATGCATCATAATTGATACTCACCATTAGTCAGCTGGAGAGAGTTAGGGTCTAAAGACAAGGAAGTGTTTTCAAGCAAGGCATTTTTCTGGAGGATTTCAGCAATATAATCTCGGAAATCACTGATGGTGTACACAATCGTTGGGTTATCCTCTATGCCCATGAAGGAGCTGTCTTCCACCTTGTTGGAATGAAGGTTAATCAGGTCCCAAGTGGCATTGCTGATGGCTTTTCCATCAAACGTAACTGCATAGTGAACTTCCACCCCACTTCAGTTTGGACCAAGAAAAAGAAAGCGCAGATGAGAAAAGCAACATTTTCCAGCATCTAACAAACACTGGGATATTTCCCCCCACCCCCTAAGAACCTCTGTCAATAGCCTTTTTTTAATAGAAAAGTACATTGCGTGGAAGGATTATAAATAAAAACTAAATTATTTTCGTGCTTCTGGCCGCCTGCCTGTGCTTTCCAGCACTGCAAAATTCTCAAGTAAAAGTCTACCAGCACCTCCCATCTGCTTTGGTCCCAGCCCTGCAGTTCTACTAGTGAATGGCAGACAAACCACAACCAGAGCAAAATGCTGGCTTTCTGCCAGCAGTATACATGGGCCCACCAACACGCAGTGGTTTGAGTAATGATCGCCAGAACATGCCAGCAATGGAAATGGCTCTGAAGTATAAAAATAGACAGGAAAACTGTCTGTAGTAGCAATCCACAGTATCAAGAGGGAGCCCTATTCACTGTCACTGTGCAGCATTGGTCTGCTTGAAAGGATGTCTTTAATAGCAATAAAATGGTATTTAGTGAAGCTTATAATTTGGAGCATTTTTCTAGACTCATTTGATTAGCTAAATTTTGTATCTGTACAGCTTTTTTTTTCATATTAAGTAACCTCTATTTTCTTAATTTTCTTTTCACAAATCCATCTGGATGTCCTTTCCCACATGGCAGCCTGGGTGGCAATCAGATTTACCATACTCTGAGCATAGGCACAAGGGAGCTTTAGAAAACAGAATATATTTTGGTTGTACAACAGGCACAGCAAGAAAATGAAGTAATCTATGAAGTGTTAGAAAAATGTGCTCCACAGGCAGGTTCTCCTCACTCCACGGAGCTGGAGTCAGTTGCTGAAATAATGACTCTGTTCAGAGAGGTCTTTAGAGCCCCAGTGCCAGATAGAGACTGGCAAATGCACTGACTGAAACTAGGAGCCTGTTGGAGTTTTGCTGCTGGCTCTGTCACTGAAATGAGCCCACCAGCTCATTGAAATGAGCTCATCACAGGCAGTGAGTGTCAAACAAGGAAATAAAGAACAGCAGTAATGAAAAAGGCAAAGAGGGAATATAGCATGGTCCTCAAAAGTAATATTTAAATGGAATACAACTGTGCTGTCAGTTGAAATTAATAATTCCTAACTAATAACTACAATACCATCTGTCTGCAAAGGGCTAAAATATCTGGTGCTGGGAACATGGTCTTTATGAACAGTTGCATGCATCTTAGCCTTCAGAAGGACAGACTAGTAAAGGACTGCTTTAAGTCAGCATTACTTATGAAGAGATTTGTGTTTTCTGAACTTTCTTCTAAAACTAAAATGCTCATTCTCTGGAAAAAATGTTGGTGGAAACCTGTTACACCTTTGCTGAGAAAGGCACACACAAAAACCCAACACTTCCAGTAACTTAAACATTGCAGTTCATTTTCTGTCTTGTGAAATTCTTAAAAGACTAAAGGAGGAATACTTAGGATGCTTCACTTCCATACATCTGGCGAAAACCAAATCCAGACTGATCCCATCAGGAATATTTATAAAGCTATTGCTGGGATGTGCAGCACCTCTGGCCTTCAAGCAGTTAAGTCAACTGCCTTTAGTGGAGAACTGTGGTTTTCTTATCTGTTTTAATCTCTATTATAATAATCATCCTGTATATCTTCAACACTTTGCTGCAAAGTATAAAGATCTCGAGTCATCCTTAAGCAAATTTGTTTTCTTCGTGAAAGAGAATCCTATACACAAGTTATCCCAGTAGCTGAGCTGTGTTTGGGAAGCTTTTCCCCAAGTATTTTTTTTTTATTTCACTCTGGAGCCAAAGCTACAAATCTCCAAAACAGTATCCTCCACTGAAGCATGTTTTTCCATCTGTATCATATAATATGTTAAAAAGTTGTATTTACCTGTCCTCCTCAGGAGAGCTGAACATAGAAACAAAAACAAACGAAAAACACAACAGCAAAACCTGTTAAATCAGTGCTATAATTTCCTTTAAGTCTTCAACAAATTTACTTTTTTTTTCTTTTCAGTGTAATTTTTTCTTTGTGTTTGTCATCCACAGTAGAGCACAGAGCTCTGATACTTTGCCAGAAATACCAACCTTTGATTTGTCTTCCCAAATGAACCAAGAGTTTGCAGATGTATTAGACTGCAGATACCAAGATGGAGACACAATCTAAGGCTCCAATCACAAAACCTTTTGCACTATAGCTGCTGTTACCTGACTGTATTCTAGCTAGAATATTCTAGTCACTACGGTCTAAGAAATATAGCTTACAAACTCTCAAATAAAACACAATTTAGATAAAATCATAATAACTACAATAACTATAATAATATAATAAAACAGTCTGATTAGATTCTAGAAGTTGTATTCAGTACACTCAAGAAAAATACTAATTTTTTGACATCAGGTTCACATATATTTGATGCATAATATGCAGAAAGGCCTTTTTTTCTCCCCAGTGAATATAAAATGTCATTCTAAAGCACAAGTTGATTTGAAGAAACCAGTCTTCCAAAATATAATTTTAAGAAAAGAGAGTTAAAACATTGCACATCATTTATCAGACTATTATCCACCTTTGCTTTCATCAAAGGGACAAGGACCTTTACATATCTCAAACACCAACCTTTAGAGTCATCCCAAATTTACATTAAGAACATTAAAAAAATAAATACACCATATTTTTCAAAAAAACCTTTGTGTTGTTCTGTGTTTAACATTACAACATGTTGACAGTACTGAAGAATTCTCAGATACTCATTTTAAACTAGAAAAGATCTCTCCATTTTGGGACAGAATTTATTTTTTTTTAATGCCTGTTTTAAAATCAAGTCAAGAATATCCTGTGAGATTCTCATGGATGCCAGAAGATGACAGTTTACATACATACAAGATTCAATTTACATACAGTTCTGTAGCTCTATTTCAATCTCTATATATAGGGGTACCAAACATGAAGGCACTTATCCTTTGGTTAATCCATCCTAGGAAGTCCCACACACATGCCCAGCCTTTTTTCAAGTATAGTGCTAGCACATGACACAGTCACACATGATCACTTTCAACCACCACATATGTATCAGTATCTTTTTACCTGTAATCCAGGACATGGATGTTTTTGAATCCAGGTAGTCCTTCAAATACACTTTTCATCTATTTGGAAAAGAAAACAAAAACAAAGAAAACAACACAGATTTTTCTCCACCCTACTCATTTAGTGAAAATCAGGAAGTATTTCTGTTATATCTCAGACAAAAAAAATGGTTGGATAGTCTCTTTATGGAATAAGCATTTTGGTAATATTTTTTTCATTATTAGAAAAGGCAAAGAAGAGGTATGAAAAACAACATTCAGCATTCCCAAAAGAACCATATAAAACATTCAAAGAGGAGGAAATTCAAACAGGCTCTGCAGAGATCTGCCCTGACTACAGCAGATTACCTTCTTACTTATGCAGCACAAAGCCTTCTGTGCCCAAAACGTTTCCATTACCTCTTAAACCTCTCTGGATTAAAAAGAATTCAGGAAAACGCTTTGGACCCGAGGAATTTAGAGGAGCAGCAGCCACCACAGGAACAGGGACCTCTTAGACTGCAAAGAGGCACTGAAGCATTACATCGTGCAAAACATGGCTTCTCTCTGCTGCCATAAGCATAACGAGGGCTCAGAAGTGATTGGCAGTGCTACTAAAAAGACCCCAAATAAATAAAACCACAAAAAAACCCACAACTGGGGGCAGCAAAATGGCAGCACATCCTAATTCAATAGTCAAGTTCATTATATGAGACAAATGCAAGAAATAGAATATTCAGTGTTCATGGCAGTTTGGTTTGTTGGGTTGAGTTGTTTTTTTTTTCTACTCCCAGAAGATCCTTGACAGCTGAGGATTATTTTTTCCTCCTCAAATTCTTCTCCTCCCCAATCTCCCTATTTTTAAACTGGCTCTGGTGAGACTTAAACAATCGAAGTGCTGCTGACTTTCTTTTTGCAAGAGCTTCTTTATCCAAGCACAGAGGAAACCAGGCAAGGGATCAAAGGAGTGGAACATCCATGTGCCAGGTGGACTCTGTCCCATCTGAAATTTCTTCCACACACACACTATGGCATTGCTACTTGGCCACACAACTAGGAAAATTAAGATGTCTAGCCTATGCTAGCAACTTGTGACAGTTGTGGTGATGCTTTTTGGCTGCAGTGAGGAGTACATCTCTTTCCCATCTGGCCCAGGATCTGGCACAGGGTTAGCCCCAGTAAAAGGGATTCAACAGAGAACCCCAACTAAATGGGGCTAAGAAGAAAGCAGAGCTAGCACAAATATAAGCCTCATGGTCTGCTGGCTGCATGGCCTCCTAGATGCCTTTCCCAAGAGAAAGGAGAGACAAACTCTCTGCCCCGAGAAAATGATGGTGACAAAATTGACATCATTATAGACACAAATTTTAAAAATCCTTGAAACAGTAAGAAGGAGAAAGTTAGGAAACAGCAGAATGATATTTTAAATATGTATTTGTATATTAGTGAGCCAGTAACTTCATTTGTATAATTACATTTAAAACATTGTATTTCAATTCAAATGAACTTGCAATAGTTCTAATAACTCATGGCTGTATGTGTATATGTATATATTTATATTTATATGCACATGTGTATTTTTTGTTTGAAGTAGGTCCCTAACAGTCTAAGCCATGGCTCATTCCCACTGACTCCAATGGGATTTAAGCATGTGTTTGAGAACTGTTTGGAGAGTGTGTGCTCACATACACTGCTGATTCTGGGCATAAATGAGAAGCAAGAGTTGTCTTGGCAACCCAACTTTCAGAGAGTATCTCAGTGCAGTGCACAATTCATTTGCAGAACTGTCACACCTGAGCAGAAATAATAAATCATTTTGGGACTTTTTACAATTTCCCCATCTATCACCTATTCTGTAAAGACAGTTTCTCTAGACTGGTGCCAGAGCTTCTTCTACAGTCCCAGATCTGGACACCATGTCATTGCTAAGATATATTTATATATATCTATCTTTTATATATCTATCTTTTTTATATATATATATATATATATATTTTATATATGTATTTTTGAAATGTAAGATTTTAAAGTCCTACAATGTTAAGAACTCATGAAGTTGCATCAAGAGTCAAACAAGAATCTTGTCACTTGTGGTTTAAGAGCTCTGCAGCAGTAACACTGACAGGGAAAGGTACTGAAAAATTATGAAAGGATGGTAAGGACAGTTACCCCTGCTAGAAATAGGACTTTAAAATTACTGAAGAGCAAATGCTTTTCATCTATTCACAATATCTAACAGCTTCTTTTGAGAACATGAGGCAAAATAAATACAGAAGACTGGAAAACTGGGGGGAAAGGGTGTACAACACCTCAAAGGTCCCATTTAGACTATGGTCAGGGATTCAGCATAATCTTCTGATCCCCCTAAAATCAAATACTTTTACCTCTTTTGCCTGCAAAATGAGAGCAGGCTCTTTCACGAGGTACAAAGAAAACTTGTAAAGTTTTCGTAACACAAACAAAAAAACATTAAAAACATGTTTAAACATTAAAAAAAAAAACCAACAAACCCTTTTACTCAAGAAAACTTGAGTAATTGGCCACTGGTATGCTAGACACAAGCATAACCACAATGTGTGGCTCTCCACTTCCTCAAAAAGTCAGTGTATCAGACAGAATGCTGTGTTCTCATGGTGGCCAAATATTTTCCAGTTTGCTTCAGGCAACAGAAGTCCTAAGCTGCTTCTGCAGAGCCCACGTGTAAAAGGCAGTGTTGACACAGGCACTATGGGCTACTCTTGCTTTGCAGAGCCAGCAAAAAGCAAAATGAAGTCAGAAGGTAGTCACCTGAGAAATGAATTGTTCAGAGAGCCAATGATGCTTTGCAGAAGCTGGGTCACTCAGCTCCTCACTGTAGGTTTCACCACCAATCAAAATGCTGAATTCAATCACTTGCTCAGTTACAGGTTTCACTAGTTTCTCATCCTGTTTCTTTATCTCATTATTGATCTGGAAAGAAAGAAGGAAGGAGAAAATAGATGATTTAATGCCTGTCTGTTTGTTTGTTTCCTTAATAGTTGGTCCTTTGTTTTTGTTTTTCTCCAAAAAAATAAACCCTTGTGACTCACCAGAGACCAGATTCCTACCTACCCTTCATTTATTCAATGTACAAAGCATTCTATATCTATATATCTATATCTATGTACACATGTTCTTTCATCTCTTAACAACAAACTACATTCCTAAAGTTTGGGTCCAAACATTTTATGTGGGCCAGAAACATTTCCAGCTGCTGCAAACCTGGAAATTTCCCTGGTTTGTAATGGGGCAGAGAACCTCAACCCTCCCCAAAAATGCTGTGCACATCTCAGGGCACTATTGGTGGCCACACTGATGATCACAGATATACTTAATGACATTACTTGAATCATCAACAAACCTATTTGCTCTGTACTATATAAACGTGATCAAAATGATAGAAAATGGGCACTGGGAGACCTGCAGGGACCTCTGCTAAGTGGTGGGCTTCAACTGGTAGGGTTACAGTTGCCCAAGAAACCCCATAGCAGTGGCTGTGCAATGCATCAGAGAAGCACATAACCACTGTGGCTGCCACAGGCTACAATGAATTCCAAGTTATAATCTAATCTGAGTGACTGAGCAACACAGGAAGAACACTTTCTGCTTAGTTCCCTAGCATTTTCCAGCATGCTATTCCTTGTGGTATACTGAGAGAGAAAAAAAAAAAAATAGATCTTGTTTCATGATTTTGTTCTAAAACAAAAACAAAACAAGAAGATGTTTTTGGAGGAGGAAGGGAAGGCTAGTTTAAGTTGACTTTAGCCAAATGTCTTCAGCTATTTACATGCAGTTCTTCCTTTTTCCTCATTATAAATGAGAAAGAGCCAACAACACATGGCTGTTCAGCAAAAAGGCCTGTGTTGTTGGCTGGTGTTATGTATGGTGCAGGAAAGAGAAAAACCTTTCTCCCAGGAGTTTAACTGCCAGCAGTGAGCAACTTAAACATTGTTTAGGGACCCTCTACATTTTTTTAGTCAAATTCTCTTCCTCACCCCAATCCCATTTTTTTACTAGGTAACTTATAACTAGTATACTACTAAAAGCTAGTTAGCACTTGAGAGATATATAATCAGCAGGTATACATGTGCTGCTACTCTATGGCTGTTTGGAACACCAGGCAGTTTCAATCATGTCAGTCCCTCAAAAGCAAAAATAGAGTCAACACAGGAGTCAGAAGAGTTTTGCTCACTCCCAGTCTTGTAACCTGAAATGCATTTTGGCTGCACAGAGCAATGATGAGGTGTGATGTAACTATATAGAGAGAAAACACTGTAGCAGCAGCAGCACTCTAATTCTGGTTTCTTTCTGATTTACTAAGTGGCTCTTCTCTCTGTTCAGGCAGAAATACTTCAGGCAATTCTGTTTCAAAAAAAAAAAAAAGAATAATGGCATATTATGGATATAAGAATGGACCAAACCACAGGTTTTCTTGGTATAGAATATAAAGACCCTGGACTTGAGTCAGAAGCTGCCTGGCTGTTTTATATTCAGTATTTATTTCTGGAAGCACAGTATCTAAGACCTGAAAACTCTAGAAGAAAGTACAGTTTGGCCCAGCTCTGTTGCACAGCCATACTAGGGTACAGAACAGTGCACAGTTAAACCCAGTACCATAAATCAGCTTCTACTTATCTTTCTCAGTAAATGCACTGAGAGTTTCACATTTATAAAAAGCAAAAGCCAGCTAATTCATACCACTGGTTTGCAAAATTTTCTTCAGTTATGTAGGCCCACAAATACTACAGTGGGATTCTAGAGTTTGGGCTCAAATTTTAATTCAGAAGAGCTGTTTCCTGGAAACAAATACTTTCCTGGGACCTATGTGGTGGTCAGCACATCTGAAAACTAGCTCACTTTGACAGAAATATTTGAAGGACTTGATGTGAGCTTCCCTGTGTCAGGAGCTACACATCTTGGAAAGGATAAATGTAAAACAAAGATGATAATTAAAAGTTCAGCTATCAACAGAGGAAAAGGAGCAGAGAATCAAAAGGAATCTTCAAGGCTCTCCAGGCCACCTCTCTACTGTCCTACACAATTGTATCACAAAGCCCTTCAAAACACTATAGTGATTGAAGGTGTATTGTGCTTCCATGGGAACATTGCTCCAATTCTCCTTGGAGCTCTTAGAAGCCCTAAGCATTCCTTGTCTAGTCCTATCTTGCTAGCAAAATGCTTACCTGATTGCTCAACTCATGACTGTCTGTCAGGAAAGTGGGATTGCAAAGCCTCTGCAAATAAAAATGTACCTACCCAGGAAGTTATTTTACAACTTTCATAAATTTCATGGGGTTTTTTTTGGTTTTTTTTTAAATGAAATCTTAATTTCTGTTCACACACTGTGCTGACAACACCACCTTTAAATGCTAGGAAATGCAAATGGGTAATACAAACAGTGTTATTTCAGAAAGGCAATAGAATGCTGAACCAAAAGAAAAAACTCACAGTAGTGTCTGCAGCTTCAGTCTTGTGGACAGTATCACTCTCAGGACTCTCAATGGAGATCTCATGAGGGGGAGGAACATTGGCAGCTGCATCTGAGTGTGAAAGACAGCAGTATTATTTAGTTTGGGTGGGGGGTTTTTATCCCCATGTGAACATATGTGTGTATATGAGACACAGCAGTTGAGCAAGCATAAACCAACAGTAAATTGTGATTCCTATTCCCATCACCATGATAGAAACAACAACACTGGGAAACTCCCAAGGAAAAGCACCAAATACACTAATAAGAATAAAATGCTAATGATCTGTCTAAGCAGATGTAAAAAGTGCACAGAATTCATTCCTCAAATAGGTTTCTCATGATTCAACAAAATCATCTCAGCATATAATATGATTTCCAGCTCACAAAAACCATTATTTGAGATGCAGAAATTCACAGCTCTTTCTGAAATCCAAACACAAACAAATTTCTCATTTTCCCAGTAATTCAGAATCAGTTTTGACAGGAGTTATATGAAAACTGACCTCTCAATGTGGTCACATCAGCATCCAAAGCTGGAGTTGGAGTCCCAGTACTGCTAAATCAAAATAGAATCAGAAATTCAAGTTGGACATGGTGAGATAGATTTCATAGGTTTTGATTTATCTGTCATTCTGCTGCCATACCAGAAAGTATGTTTGCAGAAGAAATTTGTCACACTATTACTTTGCACATAACTTCATAAAATTAAATTTTGCAATCTTTCAGTTATCTTTTGCAACTTAGACACTGGGTCACCTGCATCTCCCATCACACATCTCCAGGTTGCTAGCCTCCCTGTATTTCAACTGACTTGGGACTCCTGCCCAAAACCACAATTTGCCTTCTAGCAGTCATGTCAAGGAAGAAAATGCAAATACCAGAGATAAAATACAAAAATAACCTGTATTATTCTATAAAACACTCAGGTTTTGAGATACTCTCCAGTTCACCAAAACATCAGAACTGTACTGAAATCACTACAAGAATGATGAGCATTTTCATCATTATTTTTACTCTGCTTATTTAGAAATCTTCAGAAGGCATCAGTTTCCAAATCCAATTATTGCATTCACATACATAAACCATTTCTAGGCCAAATGTGAGAAAATGTCAGATAAAAATCAGCAGAAGACTGTCAGCCTGAAAAAAAAACTAACAGCCTTGACATGGCTCTTCCAGTAAACCCAAGCTCCTTGGGGCCAACTCTGTCAGCCCCAAGCAACTGTCAAGTTACCAAGAGTGGGAGACACGTTCTGACAGAAACAAGTATTTCCTGAATTCATTTCTTTTAATTTCCATGTTTGTTTGGGTTTTTTTTTTTTCCATCTACGCGGCTCAATCCATAAGAATGGAAGTTTAAATGTTAGAGAAAAACTGAACAGAATTCAGAAAATCATGTAACTTCACAATGAAATATCTCTCTCACTTCTAAAGGAGCTCCCATTTTTTACTGGTGGTCATACTTGTGCCATAAAATAAGCCTTGCAGAGAGGAGTTCCCTGTAGTGAAGCAAGCACTAATCCTATGTGAACTACAGCTTCTAGCCTTGCTAGCTTTGATTTTTAATCCATGTACTACTAGATTACTGGTCTTGCAGTTTGTCTTCAAGCAAAAATCCAGTCAGAGTTAATGGATATTTTGCCTCCTTCAGGATATATAATCACTCTCTGTATCACTCCAGAAGTCAAAGGCTTCCAGCACCAGCCAGCCAACCATTTCCAAAGTCATATACTAAAGAGAGACACAAGCATATGATCAAATATATAATAGTTTCAGAGTTAACATCTCACTGTTTTTCACCTTGCCTCTCAGAGACACATAACACTTGCCAAATAAACAGACCTGAAGACAAATCTGATTAATTTTCTATTAACTTAAAAATATTTCCACCCTTTCCTAGGAGGCACAGGCTAGTCCTGTGCATAATGATTAACTATAACAAAACATAGGAAATTCAGGGAATGTTAAACTGTCAGGGTGAGACCTCCACAACAATTATAAAGTATTAATGAAAAATTCTCTCCAGGTGAACAAAGCAGAAAATACTTATTCAAGAGTTTAAACAGCACCTTCGTGTATTTTCTTGAACAACTAAAATCAACGAGCTCTGTGCAAGCTTTAAAATGCACAGGAATTTGTGTTTGCTTCCATCTTGTGGACACTGTTTTCAGCCTCCACAGTGCAAGGTAACTCTCTACTGATTCTTCAACAACCCCAGTAAATCTTGGAATTATTTGTAAGACTGCAAAACCAAATTTTACTAGTAAGTATAATTAATTCTCTTGCCATTGCCATCACATATATAAAGACATATGAGTAACTAATTAAAAAAAAAATCAACACGTCTGCTAAATAAAATGAAACCCAACAAACAAATGCAAAACAAAAAGACACAAAAGGATTCAGAATTTCTTGAGAATGCTGTAACTTAGGGCACCTCAAAAGGGTCTAAATGACTAGCTGATCAACTGAACTGAGCACCCAATTCTGTGGTGAGGTGCACTCAGCTAAGAGCCAAATGACCACCCAGTTACTCTCTCTCCTTCTCTACAGGACAGGAGAAAATAAGATGAAGAAGCTTCTGAGTCAAGATGAAGCCAGGACATTGCTTACCCATTATCCCCATGAGCAAAACAGACTCAAATTGGGGAAAATTCAATTTATTTACTGCATATTTCAATAGGTTAGGGAAGTGAGACACAAACATTGAACCACCACCCATCCTCCACCATCTCCCAAGCTCAGCAGGGAGAGCAATTTCTTCAGGAAGCATCTACCTGCTCCAGCTTGAGTCCTTCTCTGGGCTGCAGGGAATACCTGCTCCATCATAGAGCACCTCCTCCTCTGCCTTGGACCTTGGTGCTGCCCACACTACCATTTCTCATACTTTTTAATCCCCCTCCTCTCTCTGGTTAATTCTGACACACTTTCTCCATGGCACTCCCAGCATGACTGTGGGACTGAGCCATGCTCTGGGTAGGGTGTGAGGCTGGATCCAGCTGGAAATGGCTGCACCCACTCTGCAGCCCCCCACACCAATACCTGGGCAGCACAGAGGTGTTTGCTAGTGTACCTACAAGATCAGTTTTAACTCAGTTGCTTGGGGTTTTGAGGAAAAAACCCTCAGAGTAGACAAGAAAAAAAAAAAAACAGAGAATGCTATGGTATAAACTGTGCTTTTGAAAGAAGCAATTGGCAAATGGAATGGATTAGAGCAGAGCACTAATTTTAGATGAGCTTACTGGTTATGGATGTATCAAATCAAAATTCTCAATTTTGAAGCCATGCTCTTTGTCAAAGGCAGGTAATATATTCTTAATGGCACTGGTGGGCTTTTAATACAAGACCTATTATATTATTAAACATATAT